>JACTOM010000929.1:6403326-6449503 GCA_015832385.1 Elymnias hypermnestra
GGAAGACCGAGGCGAACGTTCCTGGACCAAATCCAGGACATTTTAAATAACGGCCAGGTCAAGAGTACTCTAAACCGACGAACTTGTATGAAAGATTTAATGAGATTGAAAGAAGCGAAGGAGATATGCAAGGATCGTGGCAAGTGGAAGGATGTTGTCTCTGCCTACCCCTATGGGAATAAGGCGTGATGCTATGTATGTATGTATGTATGATTTAAACAAAAAATACCAAAACTTTTAGTGAAACGTGCGTTTCTGTTTTTAATCATAGTATAGCTATATTTATTATCCTTTATTCTACTTTGGTTAGGTGTGAAGTGTTAACAATCTTGTAGAAGCAAAATTGTAGAGTTTCACTGTACAATTTTGCATTGGTTCAAAGTGTAAACTGAAAGTTTGTTTGCAATATTCATGTCCGTGTTAACACTTCAGAAACTAAGTACGAATATGTAAATAAGACGTACGTCTTCACAACTGACGCTTAACACATTTCCTAATGAAGCACAGTTGTTGGCTTCGACCACAATAATAAGGTATACATTTTACCACATGGCAATAATTAAGTATCATTAGTAATTGCCTCATTGTCCTAGTGGACTACAAATCATGAGTTTGTTCGACTACATATCATGAGGCCTGGTTTTGAGTCCCTAGTTGGGCCTGCTCAAAATTTGGCGGTGTCTTACACCCCCGTGCCTCAGAATTCTACCCTTTAAAATATCTTCAAAATAGTGTTTACATACTTATAGAAATAACTAGCTCTCTTGAATATTTATGTCTTTTGTCAATGAATGTATAGTTGGTTTTGTAAAGTTGTCTTCTACCGACAAGGTACTAGGAAGATACCATCAGTAAAAACCACCAGTACCAGTAACAAATATAATGTCGTTGTTTTTTTTATTGGTACTGGGGGTTTTTAAAAATATATATATACATGTTATGGTATTTCTTACTTTCCTAGAAGGTATATAGGTGAATATTAATGAAACGCTTTATACGGAGATATAAAAATGAAGGTGCAAATTACTTTTTCTTTAAATTTTTCTCGAAAAAATTCATGAGCTATTAAATTAAATAAATAAAAATTGTAACAAAAAAGAACTGCCTTCAAAACAAATTAAAATATGCTCTAAAAAGTAAAAAATAATTGCGTATTTCTTCTTTAGAGTTCTCCTAAATAAAATCAAATGAAAAATATGGGATTACTTAAAAGTCTCTCAAATTATTACGATAATGTAATTTTATCATAAGAACTGAACCAAAAATAAATGGGACCCCACGGGAAGCTCCAGTTTCATATAAAAAAGGAATCATCAAGATTGCTTTGCCCAGTCGAAAGTTATGAGGTAACAAACATAATAAACAAAAATAAAAAAGGCGAATTGATAACCTCCTCCTTTTTTTGAAGCTGGTTAATATTAAATACAACGGACATGCTTAGTAGATGAAATTTGGTAAATGCTGATATAAAGAGAATGTAAATGCATACCGTATCTACATTCCTTACAACACTAAACCTAAAATGTTTTGTTACATATATATACATATATGATATATCCTTTTTTACCACAAACCGATACTGATAACGTTAAAATTATATTATAATTTAATCAATAGAACGTATTGTGCGTATTTAGAAATTGAAATTTTGTAAATGCTATCATATAGAGCATATAGTTGGAAACCTTATTTACAACCTGGAACCATATGATAAGTTGCGTATCTGATTAGACTACTTCTTTTCACAACAATCCGATACTGCTAGCGATAAAGTTAAGATTAAATATTGTTTTTATTGCGGCAGGTTAGCACTTGACTGTAATATTATCTGATGGCATCCAAGATGGAGGTGTACTAACAAGGCATAAGGTAATTTATCTTTTATGACATCCACACACGCACGCATTTGTAAGCAGGATACACCTAGCCACAGCAGAAACCTTTCAACAGTCCAGACTTAGACAAATTAGAAAATGAAATGTAATGATTTTGCCCTGCCGTTAATCAAACTCGGGATTTCCAGTTAGCGACGCGATTACTCGCTATTGTACTATCGAGGGTGTTAAGTAAATGCATTTTTCCTTATATTTTTTGTACTCAGTTTTATATTTATATTGCATATAGGATACGCGTACCGTAATAACAGTTTCAGTTTGAAATATAGTATCCACAAGAAGGTGCAGGTTCATCTCAAGATAAGCGAAGAGCAGAGCTAGCATCTGGTCTTGTAATTAAGCACATCTGCCTACGCTCAATTTTGAAACCCGCTGGATGAGAGTTGGCCCGTACGACGTCGGGTCCATTTGGGAGCCTCGGAGGGTAGGGCAAATTGCTAAACTTTCAATTAAAGAGTTGTTATTCAAACCGCTCTCGTTTCCCCGCCGGAATAATGTTTTATTTCAGTGCGAGAACTCTGATGGATTCTTGCTTCCCATTCTACTTAGCAGCAGTTAAATCCTCAAAGAGAACAGTCGCGGCAATTTATTTTCATAATACTTTAGTTTGTTGGATACAATTTCAATTAAGTTGTGAAATATATATTTGTAAATTTCTTTGAATTGTATTTGTTTTTTTATTACTAATAGGTTAGTGCTTGACTGTGATCACATCTGATTAGAAATGATGATACAGTCTAAGATGGAAGCGTGCTAATCTGTTCAAAGGTAAAGAAAATGTATCTCTTATGGTTTCTACGCAGCTTCGTATCGGAACACAAATCTCTTTATTTAGCGGTACATTTATGCTGGTAGGGTGGTAACTAGCCACGGCCTAAGCCTCCCACTAGTCCACACTGTGATAATTTAGAAAATGCAATGTCCTAAATTTGCCCTGCCAGGAATTGAACCCGGTTTTTTTGTTAACAAAGCGTAAGTACTCTCACTATTGACGGTACTTGAATGTACCCCGAGGCACTTTTTCATGTAAAAAGGACTTATACTTAAAAACAAGTCCTTACTCGATTTCCTTAAAAATAATATGATCGTCGTTAAATCCATAACGTAAGTGTATTAATTCCAAGGTCGAGGATGTTTCGTGCTGTCTCTTTATTATTTGGTATTTCTATAGTATTTACTTAAAGTTTTCATGCTTTCTATGTTTTCGTGTTTTGCCAATTCTTTCGGGAGAAGTAATCGAACGGTAGATTGTATTTCTCTTCTGCCCATTGTTTAGTTCTTTTCGTGTCGTATCAATTTTTCTGACTTCCATGCTTTTTCCAACATATCGTTGACAAAGTTGTTCATAATTTGCATTGACAGCCTACACATTCCAATATTTGAACCATTCTTTGCGACTAGGCGTAATAACTTAAAGAGTAATGATGAGAAATTCTGATAAATATTCTTCTTCATTTTTTTGACCTCATAATTGGTTTGTTCAAAGGTTTCTCGGTAGGTTTCAAATCTTTCTTCGGGACTTTTGGCACCATTTTCTATACCTTTGATTCTATAACTGTGTATATTAGCCCAAGTAATTTTATGTATAAAAATAGATCTTTTATATTCGCTTTGGTATTACATCTTCTCACTATACATTACACATTACGCCTGTGAAACTGTCAAAATAGTCTTATATGTGGTAACTCATAGTAAGAAGACTTCCAGCAAGACAAATTAAGGAAATTGAATTTTCTAATTTATTTATTTATTAATTAAGGTCGTCAAATCAAATCAAAATATTTAACACACTTAAGTAATACAATATTGATGTATAAACCCTATATGGTCGCACAACATTACATTATTGTTCTTAATTTTTAAAAAACCGACGATATAAGGAAAGATAAGTAGCAGCCTATTAACGTTTCACTGCTGAGCACAGGCATCCTCACTCCTAGGAGAGCTAGGAGAGAGGTTTTTAGAAAATAGATCCACCACGCTGCTCCACTGTGGCATGGCAGGCATAGTTCACAAGTGCATTCTCTATTCCTTCACTCTCATACTCCGATCTGACGTGAATCCGAGACGATCGGAGAGAGATCAGGCGCAGAACCGGCTTAACGGCTCTCTGAGGCACGGGGGTTGATCACACGGGCAACTTCCCAACTTTGGCAAATATTGAGAAAACCTTTATAGAAAACTCAATATCGATTTTGAAATGTCCCGACTCAGGACTCGAACCCAGGTCCCCATGTCTGTAGTCGAACATGCTAACCACTAGACCAATGAGGCAGTCATTATTTATTTAATTACAGAGTTTAATAAGCTTATCACAAAAAAACTGAAATTTTATCGTTGAAAATGTCTATATCTAGATTAGCAAACTCATTATATGAACAACCACAGCCTGACTAAAGGGTTGTAATGAGATCTGATATTTATAAAAACGTCATGCGGAAATAAATATATTGTTTGACCCACGATTTAAAGTTCTTATGGTAATACCTAGTTGCTAGAGTAAAGTAGCGGAGTCTAGATTGAAATGTAATATTTTTGAGGTTGAGAAGAGGTTTCATATTTTTTTAAGTCTGGACTTATTGGAGGCTTCTACCTAGTTACCATCCTACCATCACGTGCCAAAGAAACTTATCGTTCGTTTACGATTTTCTGTAGAAACCATAAATTATCAACAGCTGAGATTACAGTCAAGCGCTAACCTGTCAGTAATAAAAATTACTTGATAAATATTAAATAGCTTAATAATAAATAAATATACACAAATTCGCTCGAGAGAAAATGACGCTTTGTATAAAATTCTCATAGGAAACTTCTGTCTCCTTGGACACCTGGAATAAGTCAAATTATGATTTTTTTTCTTTGTTCAAAAGAGGACAAAGAAATTTTTTTGACGTTGTCAGTATGAGAGAACACTTCCTGTAAATTTTGCAACAGTTTCTTATTTCGGGTCACGTAGTTAGAGATCTGACATTGTTGTTCATGCGTAGAGAACGGTGACCCGCTTTGTTTCGTATTTCTATTCTTCAAAGTCATAAATACAAGTGTTAGATATTATATAGCGGGCTTTTCACTTGGAATATACAATTGTAATGTAACTATAACAAGATGTTTTTTTTTGTTGTTACATAAAATATGGTATCATTTTTGATTTTCTTAAACAGCTACCTTAATTTTATTTATATGTTGTAGCTAGGTAAGGTGTAAATAGCGCAAAAGACAAGTATTTATTATAACACACTTACAGTGCCGTCGCAATATATATTGAATAACATTTTATATATCCGTGATAATATTCATTTATACAGCAAAAGAAGCGAAACACACAATTTTAATACAAGAAACAAAAACAAACTTGTAATTCCATATTTTAGAGCGAAGGTGGTTCAGAAATCATTTGTCGGGGTGAGCATACGCATTATTAACATGATACCCGAATCACTTCTGAGTCTGCCTCACCAAAGATTTAAGAAATATGTTAAAACGTTATAAAAAGTGTATTATAATATTGAAGATTATTCAAATGCCAAAGATGTCTGGACTTGATTCCAGTGGCACATGATAGCTAAACACATTGTAACGTATAAAAACTATATTTAAGGGAGTAAACGTTAAGTTTCTTGCGAGTTTCGTCTCAGCGGAATCAACTTTCCGAACCGGTGGTAGATTTGTTACCGACGGACAGACTATGGACGATTCAAAAGGGCTTTTTGAGCCTATTTGAATAAATTTAGATTTGATTTGATTTCATATCGATACGATTTCTTATTAATTAATGGATATATAGGATTTTCGTTTTGTATTTTGCACGGTCGATCCATTTTGATGGGATCTTCACTACTAAGTAGTACTTTAAGTATTATAAGGCATATTTAAGCATTTTTTTCCTGAAATCTCTACGGGAATAACAAATTTGAAATGTATAAATAAAGTCACATTAAAGAAAGTCGTGGCCGCGTCATAAATATTCCTACAAAATAAGAAACTTATCGTGTAATTTTCGTGGAAATTTTACGTACATATTATATGATATAATTTTTATTTATAAATCACACAAGTCTCAATTTATCGCGTGGTCTAAATAAAAAATTACACACGTTAAATTACTATATATTATTTACTCTTTTAATAAACAATCTAAGTTTCACTTACACTAAAGCAAAGCGTAGCTAGTAAATGAGATTTTTGCAATAGCGTGTGTGTACGAAGACAAATTCTATATTAAATTCCTAAAAGTCGTTACTGAACGTGTGAAAATCTATATATACAGAGTTTACTTATGTACTGAAAGTGTGAATTCATAGATACACTGCTATTCACGACAGGATAAATGGACGCAAAGACTGAATACGTGAATGTAAATAGAAGCGGAATATTTCTACCCAAACTGATGAGAGAAATGTGTGCATGTTACAAATGACAATAAGCATACATTGCAAAACATATACACTTAAGTTTTGTAGTAGTCCTCGACTGTTTACAAAGTGATATGTATTTAGGTATACTAATTTTTCAAAATACACAATACTCAGCGATTTCATTGTTCATTAGTGTAATGGTTAGATTGTTCTGCTACAGAATACGAGGTCTTCGATTGAAGCACCGGTTCGGGCTTACTTAAAATTGATATTTGATTTTCTGTTAAGAAATACTCAATATGTGCACGAAGGTTGGAAGTTGACAGTATGCTGTACCTCGACTGCGACTTCGACTTCGGAGAGTACGTTAAGCCGTCCTACACCAGATCTCTTTTCAGTAGTGTTAGATAACGAATGGATTTTGTATAATATATATATATATATATATATATATATATATATATATATATATTATACAAAATAATACATATATATATATATATATATATATAGATATTCAGGTATCTATTGACTGATCACGATTCCTTTGGAACCATAAGGCGTAGAGATTTGAAATTTGGTAGGAATATTCCTTTTACCGAGTGGAGGGCAGCTAAGAACGGATTTTACGAAATTCCTCCCGCAAGGGGGTTTCGGGGGTGTTAATTTAAAATTACAAAATTTCCCTTTAAAAACACTTTTCATTTACAAACTATGATTTTTACGGTATGTTAAACTTGGTCTGAAATTGTTTTTTGACGTAACGGAACCTACGAGTATATCAAAAGTAAATTTTAGGAAATTCCACCCTGAAAGGGCAGTGCGGGTATGTTTCGTATGTGTAAAATAATTTGCCTAAATTATTATTATTGAAAATGCTACCAAAAAGACATTCCACGCAAACAAAGTCGCAGGTATTGTAAATATGAAAAAGTACTGCTACAGTGTCTGATCGCGATGACCTCAGAAACTTTTCTATCGGCTTAAATGATGTTTCTTCATTACGATGGATTTATTTCAACTTAGAATATAGAATGGATTTCATTTTGTATTGCAAGAAATTATTTTTATTATATATTATATTTTTTTATTATTTTTTTTATACCAAGAGATGGTTAGGAATGTGATCCGCTATCAAGTTCGTTACATGATTATAATCAAATAGAAAGCGGCGTAATTAAGTCCTATATTTAAGTGTAGATAGACAAAAATGCACATGTCCTATAGTATTTGTATATAAATGTAGAAGGTCCATTATCATATAGAAATCACCCCATATTAACTTGTGTATTAATTAAGAAATTGTAATTGAGAGAACAAGGAAAGGTATGATATAATAGTTCATTGTTTAAGATAAATTCATATGAAAGTAATTTCTAGTCAGCGATGTTTTGTACTATCTGTTGAAGAATTTATCAAAAGAAAAAATCCTTAGCATAACAATCTAAAATAATAGAAATAAAAAAATTAAGTTAAAAGCAAAGTTGTTTTTAAAAATTCTTTTAATAGCACGTGATACAGTGGATGGGTAATTGCTTAATTAATCCACATCGAGTATTGAAGAATAATTGTACAATCGTTAAAACTCTCATAATAATTTAAAACCATTAAAACAACATAATAATTCGAAACTTTTCGGTTTAATGCAATTGTTCGTTTATTAAACCACATTGGGACGACACATCGAAGTTTTGCAACGTCAATTTATATTCTGAATTATATTCTTTATTTAATAGAAGCAGAACTTCCAAATTCATTATTTTTTCCTACAAAACTGAAATATAATATAGCATATAGTATTTTTAATGTAATGGACTATTTAACAGTGAAGTAAGCAGCAAAATCTCTGCAACGACTTCGGTGGATAGTGAGAATGATTCCACACAAACAAATAGATTAAATATAGCATATGGTATTTTTAATGTAATGGACTATTTAATAGTGAAGTAAGCAACAAAATCCGTGCAACGACTTCGGTGGATAGTGAGAACGATTCCACACAGACAAACAGATTAAATTTTGAATAATCGTGTAAACATTCATTTAATGGTGATAATATTACTGGACTTAAAGAATCAAAGCTACGAAACTTGTTTACTTTATAGAGTGAGCTAGAAAACCTTTACTGAGATTTACTTTTACTGAGAATGAAAAGGGTTAGTCAATCTATGTTGATAAATTTGTTTTTTTATATGCCTAGTATTTTTCATAATAATTTATTTAAATAAAAAATGAAAACATTTTTTGTTGAAACTTTTAAACCGGAAGATTGCTAAATATGAGTTGATGTCAACTAAGGAACATGAATATCAATACTGTAATTTATGTATCATGTTTAAGTGTGCACAGACGAAGTTGCGCGTCTCAGCTACTCTTTTTTTTTACTGGGAAATGCTTTTGTGCACTTGCCTCGACCCATGGGTTAGAAGTATAAAACTTCCCCAGACCCATACTAAGACTAAGACCCAGCGGAATCTTCTTTATCCATGAATGAGGAATTACGGGTTCAACTTTTACAATCATCCCTGGTGTCCTAGATAAATCCGACTGAGGTTTCACAAAGGCGGGAGTACTTATGCAAACAGGCGCTGCCTTGTAACCCGCTTACTTCGGCGGTGTGAGGGAACATCCATTGCAATCTCCCGCTTTCATTCGTGGGCCTCCTTCAGTGAGATGATCGTCTCACAGAAGAGGGCCACTCCCTTCCAACATCACTCATCATCAGCTCTCAGCATTAGCGCAAGCAAGAGGTGACGCTGAGGTCCCCAAGTTGCACAATCTGCCAAAGCAAGCTGTGCTGAGTCGATAGCAGCACCGCACTCTTGGTAGATCGGTGACTCCTCGCGACCAGTATCAGCTAGTCTAATATAGGTAGTTATTACAGGTGATTAGCTATTTGGAATTTTGTGCCTTATCCTATAATTAAATTTCACATCTTCTCAGATTTTTTTCACTGGGAAGTGCTTTATGCACGTGGAATGAAGTATAAATCTTCTTTCAGGATCGTGGCACTCGTTGGCTGTACCAGGATATCCACTGAAACCTGGCGAAAACAACTTCATTCGGGGGGTGAGCTCCAGATATTTGCTAACGCATTTGACTCTGGCAATCCCGGATGAACCCCGGATGTTTACTTCAGGGAGAGTATTCGGGCAAAATTATAACTACTGTAAATACATGTAGACGAAGCTACACGGGTTAGCTAGTATAATTCAAGTAATCATTAGGGATAGCTGTCCGAAACTACGTGCCTTCTCTTAGAAGTGAATCAAACTTCTCTTCAGATTTATTCCAACTGCAAGGGCGGCGGTTTATGTCAACCCTACTTGATTTAGTTTTGATAGCGGAAGGGGGCGGCTTTTAGATAAATGATTCTAAACAATCTTAGTCGACGAGAAGTGATTTTGAGTATCGGTTTTCCAACAATGTTTTAGGACGACACCCGGAGGTTTTATGGAGTGCAGTGTTTATTAAGGTTGTAATAAAATGGGGACGCTCGTGAGGGTCGGTGAAGTGGATTAGAGAGTAACCATAGAACGCTCCCTATTCTATTTGAAAATTAAACACACATGATGACACTTCATTTAAATAAAACGTTTTATTTAGATTACGAAATTGAATATTGTATATTTTTTTTATTGTGATGATAAAACATATCAGTAATTTACACATTTATGTCTACGATGATTTTAATAAACAAAATAACTTTGATAATTATATTTTTATTACTATATTTTATTCAATTTACTGAACCTCAAGTTTTGCTTCCTTGTTTTTGAAAAAATGATGAAATGTATTTTCGATATTTACGAAATTTCCGTTGGGTATAATACTTGCCCCCATACGCCTCCATCAAAACCAGATAACTAAATATTACTATAATAGAAGCATAATTGAAATTGCTTTAGTATTTATAATAAAACTAGAAATATTCCTCGCAATTCAGGTGAAAGCCATAAGAGAATTAATTCATTTAACTGTTTTAGACAATGAAATCGCTTAAAAATGCAAATTTTAATTTAAAATTATTTGCAAATTAATTAATATTTATAGATGAACTAAATACGTATGCTTTGCCCTTTGCATCTTGACAAAAGATCTTTGATAATTCATTGATTGAGTGGTTCTATGTGATATATAATTACATAGAAATAAATGTTAATTTAGATCGACTGTTTCAATATAATTAATATTTTTTAGAGCAGAAAGATTAGCGTGTGACTGTGATCTCAAATGATCATAAATGAAGATACAGTGTATGATGGAAGCGCGCTTATCTGCTAAGGGGTGATACACATCTCTATCTCATTCTACACAACATTGTACCGGAACACAAATGTCATTGTTGGTCAAACGTTTTTGCTGATACCTACCTACGTCTTTGCTGATATACACCTGATGGTAACTGATGATACACTGTTATTTGGTAGCGCGCTTTAATTGGTAAGACATAATTTACCTCGTATGGCTTTTACACAGAATCGTACCAAAACTTTGCTGTAAGGTGGTAGCAAGGTGGCCTCAGACAATTTAAATTACGCATCATCGACACCGTTATTATTTTGCATTTCATAACAACATGTCTTTAATGCCACAGACATAGGGAAGAATGTCAGGAAAGACATATGTCTTAATTAAATCCCACTTGATAATAGCTTAAGCACTCCCACAAGATCATGAGCTGCTTCTCGGCTATGTTAAAGTTGTTATCAAAGAGTCATTAGGAGGAGACGCAGTCGATTCCAACCGTAACTGGCTCTTTGTAGACTGCACGATATTAAAACGATAAGACAAGGAACTGGAATTAGAAACTATAATTGTATTAAAGTTGTCGCCAGGGTATGACATTACCTTTGGTATAATTCTGTCTGTGCAACAGGAATTGCGCCTTTAAAATGTTAGTATAGAGTGTTTTTACAAATAAAACAGAAATAATTGACTATTTAGCTTGTTCTCAAACGCAAATAAGTTCTGCAATTATGGCCTCGCAGGTGCAACTTTTCAAGTAAATGCTTCGCTGAGCAGAAGACTTGAGTTCGATTCCCATCAGAACAAAATTATAGAATTTTGTGTCTGAGTCTGGAGCACTGGAAGGCTATGGTCGTGGCTAGTTAGTCCTCTTCCAGCAAATACTTGTCGCGAAGCAAAAAAAAGTGTTCCGGTACGGTGCTGTGTTGGCATCATATGAAGTATGTTGCTTTTAGCAGGTGAGCACGCTTCCATCTCAGACTGTATCATAATTTACCACAAGGTATGATTGCAGTCAAGTGTATACTTTAAGCAATTAAAAAAAACGTTGGGTTTTATTATTTTGTCCTAAATTTATAGCGTTACACAGAAAATTGTAGTACATAACACTAAATTTAACACTAAAAGATTTTCAGAAGCTTTTGAAACCAGTATCGTGGCTTATGAAAATGGGACTTTTGAGACGCATTTTTAAATAAAAAAAACCTTCAAGGTATCCTTCACATCACCTGTACGTGGGAGTTCTTACCAAAAGCTCGTTTTAAACTAGAGGTGATAGGTAAGACTCAGTTTTATGAAATCTTTTCAATAAAGCATTGTATGTTATATAAAAAAAACCTCTCTATTATGAGTGAGGAGGCCTCTGCCCAGCAGTGGGACGTTAATAGGATGCAAATTAATTTTACCTTTTTACATGAAAATTTATAACATTTTAGACATGCATTCATTGCTATTGAATCGATGTCATATAATTTCAGAAGAACAAAACAGTTAATTTTCATAATGAATTTAACGATTCCCAAAAATTTATAATTAAGCTGCTGGCATAGGTCGCTTACAAATTACTTTATTTTTATGCTTACTAAATATTTTACAGAGCTACCATTAATCTTAACTTTCAAGTTACAAGGGGATAATGTATCACGTGCACCGTTATGCAAGTAATAAATTTATTTAAATAACTCTACCGACTTTATGATTCGCAGATTCTCTTAGCATTGTGTATACAACATTACAAGATTTTGTCGACAACAACAATTAATCTCCATTAACATAGGTGGTGTATGATTTACTTAGTCCAATTAACAAAGTTAAAGTTAACAATTTCCTCCTGGTATTTTAACAAATTATGTACCAAATATTTCATTATGCTAGCAAATTATTATTTTTTTTATGTTAGAGTCAAGGATTAGATCAACTCCTAGGCTGTAAAATAATAATTATATAACCTTTATATTTCAACTGCCTCCTTGTTATAGTGTTTAGCATGTTTGGCTACAGACATGAGGTCCTGGGTTCGAATCCTGGGTTGGAACAATTCAAAATCGATAATGAATTTTCCATAAAGATTTTCTCAATATTTGTTCAATGTTGGGAAGTTGAACGTGTGATACAACTAAGTGCCTCGGAGAGCACGTTAAGCCGTCGGTCCTGCGTCTGATCTCTCTCTGCTCGTGTCTGATTCCCGTCACATTGAACTGTGAGAGTGAAGGAATAGAGAGTGCACTTCTGTACCAATTCTTAGTGGTGCAGCGAGGTAGGTCTATGCTTTGGAATCCCTCTTTCATAAGAGTGAGGAGACCAGTGCACAGCAGTGGGATGTTAATGGGCTGCTACTTATCTATATACTTCATTATATATCCTATATTATTACAATTATTCGAAATAGTCGGAGTTACCTCATACCGAACATGGTTGTAATTCTTATATACAAATATGTTAGTTATTATAACTCTAAACTCATATTTATTTAACTTAATTCAATGTGTATCATAATGTGGTGTACAATTTATTGAAAATTACTGTATCTAAATCTATTATCTGTTGTCAAACTTTAAGGATTACATTATAAATGTCAATTTTAATAAGTTCATCACTGAGACAATGAAATATATCTTCCTGATTTTTTAAACAATTCAAAAAGCGTCGCGGCTTTGATCGTAATAAATGTAAAATTAATGCAAAGTGGCCGGCCATAAATCTCTGGAGTTTTCGCGGACCAAAACAAAAAATTTGTATTGCCAGTTAGATAAAACAAAAAGTTTGTTTTGGCAAGTTCCCTGAGGACAGCCACCGGTCGGCTAAGCCGAGGCAACAGAGCCTGTGCCCGTTTTTGCTTGGAACATTTTCAGCACAGCTTGTCCGTAACACCAAAGTACAAAAGCATGTCTATTTTATATTTACATCTCAAAGCTTGGCGACAAAATTCAAAATAGATGTCCGAAATTGAAGTGTTGAACAGAAAATTGTAATCTAAAAATTTTTATATAAGGGCTACAGTTTCAAATAACTTTTATAAAAAATTTACATATTTGTTTATATTATACACCGATACAGGAAATTTAATGTGAGTCGTTAATGTCAATGGGTATCTATGAGTATAAAAAAAAGTAAGTAGCAGCCCATTACCGTCCCACTGCTGTGCACAGGCCTCCTCCCTCATATGAGAGAGGGTTTTTAGAGCATAGACCCACCACGCTGCTTCACTGCGGATTGGCAGGCATAGTACACAAGTGCACTCTTTATTTCTTCACTCTCATAGTCCGGTGTGACGGAAATCCGGCACGGGGGTGTATCACACCGCCAACTTCCCAACTTCGGGCAAATATTGAGAAAATCTTAATAGAAAACTGAATATCGATTTCGAAATGGCCCAACCTGGGACTCGAACCCAGGACCTCATATCTGTAGTCGAACATGCTAACCACTAGACCAATGAGGCAGTTTCTATCGCCTGTCACGTGGGAGACCGGGGTTCGATTCCCCGCCGGGGATTCCTCGGTAGTATCCCAGCCTGTCTATGAGTATATTAGATATAAAAAGAATTCTTCCACTTTTTAAAATCGGCTGGGCCAATTTTAATTAAATATTCTCAATCAAAGAACGTTTCTTAGAATTCTCACAAGGATGGTAAATTCTAAATGTGTAGGTAGTATCAACTACAGCCAACTGTGTTATCTGGAATTACTAATTTTAAAGTATTATTGTGATGTAAATTTTAAAGTTTTAATTTATATCATACATGGATTTGCCTTGTATTATTTACCTTAAAAGAAACAGAAGTAAAAACAATGCACAATGTTTTCACAAGCAAACGTACAAAAAGGCGGTCTTACTTTAACCTTTTTTAAGCTTTTTTTTCAAGACGAGATTAAGAACAAGGAAATTGTGTCAGAGTAAGACATTTAATTACACTTACTAAAACCCATCTGTTAATTAATTATATCATTTTTAACCTTTTGTCATAATAAATTCTCAGTTTTAATTTAATTTTCAAAACAAGTTTCTTTGAGTACTTTAAAATAAAAACCGACATTCAAATTAGTTATACTAATATTAATGAAATATACAAAATGATGAACAAAGTACTTAACGTACTGACTAGCGCTTTTTAGTTTACTTATAAAAAAAAATTATTTTAAAATAATAGTTATTAATTTAAAACAGAAGAGTGTTTTTAAATTCATTATCTAGGGCTCCTAATGTTAGTAAGTGGTGTGTTAAAAGCGAAAATGGTCATTATGTTGTTATGTAGGCTGTTAATTACATCTATAAACATTAGCATAACATTTTACGATATTACGTTTAACAGAATAAAGCAATTTTGTCCCTAAGTCCCTTAGCACCTTAAAATAATAGTCCAGTCCGTTGTAAGGAAATTGTTAGTTATAGGAGTCTCACTCGTTGGTTCCATTATAAACAGATTTGTTACAATATGCTATTAAAGTATTAAATAATTCTGTTTATGATTGCTTGCATATTTTAATCTGACTGAATACCTACATTCTTACATATCATTGGTTTGTTTGTCTCTGTTCATGTCTCCTCGCACACAGGTGAGGCTATCTTTTTAGAAGAAATTTCGCAATTTCGTATATAAAAATATATTTTGAAATAAGAACATAATAAGATTATTATTAAAATACTTCTAGTTATATCACCAAGGCATATTTTATTTGATCTGCGATTTGAAAGTATTAAATTAATTATTATTTGAGAGAATAAAGAGTGTCGACTTATATTAGTTTATACCCTAGAAGGATATATATGTCGGAGTTCAAAAGTCTGTAGATCGCTGGTCCGTGTGCAATAGTCTGTGGAACGCTGGCGCCATCTGTCTGTCGACGTGGGGCATAGTCAATAAGTGGCAGTCCGGCGCGTCTCTCGGTAGTTCTCGGGTAGCACTCCGCTGGAGCGGTCGACTGTCGGAACTGTCGCGTTCCTAGCTACTATTGATAATGGTTTGTGTAAATTGATATCGGGAATATTAAGTGATTGAACATAATAATCCGAGTTAATTAATAAAGTGGGCAACAACATTACCCACGAACGCCCGTAGTGTGAAAATTATGGATGCCATTAATGAAGATGTCGGCCGAGAACCCTACACCCCTATGTTATGCTTCCGTCTCTCTTATTCTCCTACATATACAAGAAATGGTTCAAACAAGCTAATATAAACATCGCTGTAAATACAAAAATTGTTTCGAATAATATTCTTTATAAACTGGTTTTATAAGTGCTCAATATGAAAAGTTGGTTTTAAAATAAAATTATATAGACAATATTCAAGAGATCTTGAAAATTATTATCAATTGACTTAAAATATAGTAAACTCCTTTTGTAATTTAGTCGGTCAATTAAGATGGGTTTCCCCAAATTCCCACTATGTCAGTAGTAACTGGGAAAAACTACGAATAAAACGGCATCTATTAATACATCACGTTGCTATAGGAATCATTTGCCAAAAAATATACCAATTTGTATATTTTTCAATAATCAAATAAAAATTATTCAAAACAGGTTTAACCTAATTGATTCTGAAATTAATTTTGAGTTAAGTTTATTAAATTTGTTTCTCAAGTGTTGTCAAGAGTTTGCATTAAAAACTTTGTTGGAGTTAAAATTATCTTTACTAAAATGGACATGTAGTATTATAATTGATTACCCGCGTAGTTCCCCATTCCAAGGGAAATGGATATTCGAATTCATTCGAATAAAAGTAAGTGTCTACGCCCTGCTATATGTATGCTGAATTTCAAGTCGACTTATAATCTATTGATTGATTTATTGATATTTTTCATAATTTCGTGAATAACTAATAAATATTAAGTAATTGAAAATTGCATCTTAAATAGACAAATAATAAAAAAACAATTACCTGAAGTTGGACTGCTAGGCATCGAACTGAGGATCACCGCTAGCGTTGCGATTAAGCGCAAGTCTCTATTGTATATTAATGTTTTCTCGTTCCTTTATAAATTTTAAGTGGTGCATTCATGTAAATACAAATGGAGTTTTCCAATCTATATCAAAGCCCTTTTAAATATATTGTCTGAATGTGGGTACTTGTTTATAATAAGTGCGCCGTATTCTAGAGCCATTTGCCCCGCTATAAACATGAATGGCGCCAAAGCGTCTCTCTTATCTCGGGTATTTCTCTGAGGGGCGGAAGAGGGACCCTAAAGGCATTGCTTAGTTTCTCAAGTATGACCCTAAAGGATCTTGAAATAAGGGACCCGGAGATCCTTTACACTAAGTTCTTAGACCAAATGGATTGAAAACCCATTTGGTCACTCACCAACAATCGATTTTAATATTGATTTTTAGTAAACTATTACCGTTCTCTCTTAGGGTTAAACTTAATTTGTTACGTATTTTACTATATTATGAACATTACATACTTTAAATATATCAACGGAATTCTTACATATAAGACAACAAAACTGAACCTATTTTGATGTACAACCACCTTCTTATAAAAATATTCCTCTATAAAGATATGTACTTCTCCTCATCGATTATACGAGCTATGTAGGTGTAGTTGTAAGTATTAGCCAGTTTTTAAATTTAGTTTTGAAATAATTCACTCGATTTCGATCGTAGTAACAGAAGTGGGTTGTTGGAACAAATTCAGCTAAGTCTTGTAGAAGACCGTTTTCATGGCACGAATATATTAAATAATAGAAGTAGCAAAAACTTCAACCAAGTGTATGATTATGATAAATACACTACGTCATCCCGGGGCTGCGAATCAGTTTTTTGTCGACATTATTGATGAATCCTACACTGAAGTCCATACGTTATATATTTATTAATAGGGCTTTATTTGAGTTAAGCATTTTAAGAACGACTACCTTCTCTACTACTAAAAGCTTTGATGTCAAAATTGAGTATTAAACTGACTGTTTCTCGTATTTTTTTATAAGCCTAAGGTCATATGATAATTGTCAAAATATAAGTTGGTTAAACATTGTGAAGTTAATTATCATTTAATTAATTTGATAAACAAAGTATAAGATGTCAATTAACTATTTTTCTTTTCCTACTTCTACAAACTAAACATAAGCACTATAAATCAATATTTCATCAAGAGCTCAAGACAAATGCATTAGTATACAGAGTGTAAATTTTCAATCTCCAACAAGCACAGTAAGAAAGCTTATCTCAGACTGCGTTCTCATGTGGCTACATATTCATGGAGGAACTCGACGCGGAGGATAAGTCGCTGAATTCGTCACCAGTTTCACTTGAGACAAGTTAGTCGCTCATGAATATTAAGCAGATAATGCAGTTATAATACGACGAGCTCAATGTTAATGTCGCATTTAATTATACGTGCTGAGTAATTCGTTGGATCTTCACTGACAAACGCCCTGTGCATTTGGCTGTAGATTTACATTTTATCTGGAATTGTACTAACATGAACGCTATGAAACTCAATGTTATAAAAAATATCAAAATGCAGTATTTTATTATTATTATCAACTCCTTAACGCTAAGGTTGCCCAAGA
Source organism: Elymnias hypermnestra (assembly GCA_015832385.1). Taxonomy (NCBI): domain Eukaryota; kingdom Metazoa; phylum Arthropoda; class Insecta; order Lepidoptera; family Nymphalidae; genus Elymnias; species Elymnias hypermnestra. The sequence continues at coordinate 6,421,339 of JACTOM010000929.1, forward strand.
GAGCGATATGACCACCTTTCTGTGCCTTTGTGGTATAAATAAAGTGTACTCTCTACCTCTTTCAGTGGTAGAGTCCAGTTGAAATGAGTCACTGATTGCAGGTTATAATTGGGCTAGCTGGACGAGGAAGTATTTTCTAAAGGCGTGACCTTTAGAAAATACTGTACCAATATTATTTTGCTGTGTATCGTTAATTGAGTGGGGGATTCGAAAGGCAACGGGGTTGGAAAGGGCTGGCAGAATATACATAATAATGATATATACCATACTCCTTTAGCCGATAGTAAATCTGCAACAACTCTTGTTCTGCAAATATATATGGGCGGCGGGATTCAATTGAAAATTCAATTCCTACGCCATTTTGCAAGAACTTTTTTGTAAAAATTATACGAGTTTACAATAGATTGCACATATTTTATAAATTAATAAGCAATACTGTTTTAAAAAATGTCACTTAAATTGGTTGATGAGTAAAGTAAAAGTGCGTGCGTACAAAGTCATCGTCGTCGTGGTCGTTAGTACAAATGTAAAACTTTAGATTTCCGAGGAATTTAATAGTCATTAGGATTTTAAAAGTGTCGAAAATAACACAAATAATTTATTGAAATCGCAAATGACGGATTGTAAATAAAAATGCCACGTGTCTCTGTCGATATTAAAAATTATTATTTAAAATTTGTATCTGAATTTAAAATTTAGAAAAGAGAATTTATGTAATATTTTTATTTTAAATTTTATGAAAAATAGTATATTAAATGATTAAATGACGAGTGCAAATTAAAATGCGACATGTTATTTGTAAATATTAAAACTACCTAACTCATGTGCCTAAAGAAGTTTCACTTCAAAAATGTTTACGAGTACATTTCAGACTGAAAATATGAATTAAATATACTCGTATATAGGAAAATTGTGAGGTAATACTACGAATTGAAATCTCATTAAATAGCGTAATGTATTGGACCCACTTTAACAAAATTGCTACTGAGTCGTAGTGGCATGGGTTATGGATAGTTAATTACTGTCCATACAAAATAACCTCGAACTTGTCCATAGAGAATTTTGCCTTGCTCGGAAAAATGTAGACGCAAGTCATGCCGATGTGTCATGTGAGTTCAGTGACAGCGTGTATTTACCGCTTGATTGCGCAACTAACCTGAAAAACATCTTCAGGCTACTAATCCTTTGTCATGAATAATATGATGTATGCACCTTTACATAGTATAAGACGAAACCGCTTTAGCTATCCTTAGATCTTTCAATATTGCCATCGAATTTTAATGAAGCTTTCAGAAATAGATTAAGCGATTAAAGATATAGGTTTATACGTATAATACGTACATATCAAGAAATGGGAAAGAAGGAAAAGTTGGAAAAGGAAGACCAAGGAGAACGTTCCTGGACTAAATGCAGGACATTATAAATAAGGGCCAGGTCAAGAGTACTCGAAACTGACGAACTTGTATGAAAGGTTTAATGAGAACGAAAGAAGCGAAGGATATATGCAAGGTTCCTGGCAAGTGGAAAGACGTTGTCTCTGTCTACGCCTATGGAAGCCGCGAAATTTCTAGATTTGTTATGACGTGTAACATACATATCTTTGTGCGCTTAAATTACAAAACCCTGTCTTAACCTTAAAAGATATCATATTTACTATGTGCTAGGAACTTGTGAAAAAAACAATTAAAAAAACATAACCCACAGTAACATTTCTTAAATTTTACGTGTTTATAAAAAAGTGTGCCTGTATTTATTTACACAAGTTAGAAGTTATGCTTCTCTGGCGTAACAAAATAAAAATATTTTCATAAATCTGTTCAAACAAAGATATGGATATCCATTGTCTCGGAACTTTTAAATTATCAGTCTTTATCATTGGATACCACAAATTTTAGCGCGATTATTTAATGTCTTATTTAAAAACACGCTGGGTTGCATAAAAAAATGCATAATAATATATAAGCAATAGTTAGCATCTTCGAAATTTTAACCATAAATTCACGCCGTAGTAGTATGTTGCTCGTCAAATCAAATACATCCATCATTCGTTCATTCAATGCAAGGCAAAGACCCAAGATTTGGAATTAATAAAAACTAACTTTCATAGGATATAAATAGTTTATAATCTGTTTTCTATAGTTGAATCTGAAAGTTATAATTTTGATAAGAAAGTCACGTTGATATTTTCAATTTCAATGTAACAAGTAATATAATAAAATAATTAGGGAGTAATACAAATATAACATATTAAAAAAAACTAAAATGTTGACAATAGCTAACTTCAGGGTGTCGGTTTTTTGTGACGGTGTGCGCGCGCGCATCGTACAAATTTACTCTGATCATTTTCCCCTAACGCGCCAAAAGAAGTATAACTTCAAAATTATCTGTTATTTAACAAGATATTTTGTACAATACAATTATTCTCTATCCAATCAAATACATAACATACTCTGTATATTTCATGTAAATCACCCTTAACAGCTTTTTATTGGAAATGGATATCTAATAAGATATCACTTATTTAAAAATGCTCAAGCTCCCTGTCGGCGGCAGTCGGCTGGTGCGGGATGTGGCAAAGTAAGATAAGCATCAAATATATGACACGATACTTCAAGACCCACATTTAATTTTCATAGCAAAACTAACTAAGAAAATTGCTTCTATCGAATTTTATTATTGCATTAGGTTAAAAAAATAGGAGTAACCTAGAATATTGAAAAATTCTTATAATTTATCTTCTATAAAAACTGTCTTATAATTTCTTATAGATTTTTTTGTATTATTATCAATTATATTGGCATACAAGAGTGGCCATGTGTATTTTAACACCAAAGCGGTAGAGTAATCCGCGGGATTATTTAACGCGAAAAGAACTGTAAAATTAAGTAAGTAGCAGCTCATTAACGTCTCATTGCTGGCCGAAGATCTCTTCACTCATACCAGAGTAGGTTATATATAGTTAGTGTGTAGCAGCCCATTAACGTCCCACAAGTACACAAGTACTATCACCTTCTTCACTGTCCTTCACTGTCATAGCCCGACATGGCCCGAGACAATTTTTTTTTGTGTGCCAGTGTAATCGACCTTTTATTGCAGTTACATGTTATGAAAACTTATATTTTTATTTTTAATAGGTATATATCAAATATTATATTTTTAGATATATCTAGTTCCACAAGTACTAAGAAAAAAAGTCTGAATGAAAGTTTTTTTTCTTCAAATCATAGCGTGATGTAAGTAAACTTTCTGTCGCCTTCTTATTTCTATAAAAACGTGTCTTTAATTGAATTTATTACTTTTAAATAATTTACATGTATTTCCAATTAAACTGAACCAAAAATTATGCATTTTAAAAGAACGTCGAAAAAGGCAACAGACCGTTGCCAATCTGAATGCAATTTTGTTTACAATTGCATGGCAAAATGGAAATAACAGAGTGTTACTAGTTTTTAGGTAATTGCCGAGAGTCTACAGGCAATTTATTGTTTTCAACTGGAATGCTATTTTCATGTTTATTTGAAACCTTTTTTCATTTCCAACTATCAGTTCACACTCTTGCTATCTTGTTCAAATTTACGATAGTTAACAAAATAAATTTTATTTATTCGTTCAAGTTCAAATACAGATTTAATAACTTGTAAAAAACGACTGTAAATATAGATTTTTTTAAATCTTTATTCAGTGTCATCCACAGTAAGCTCACATAAAAGGTTGAAAGGGTGCCTTTTCTATTAAATGAATTCAAAAAAATTGTATTTGATGACATAGGAATTGACATATTTTTTTTTATATCACTTCTTTTGAAAGAAGATTTATTGCATCGTAGAATTTCGGATTTTACGCTGGAAAATCTAATAGATATTACAGTGGAAAACATAGCGAAATTACTTCTATGAAAGATTGTTGAACACTGAGATTTGATGATGCGGTAGACTACGGTAAGACTACAGGTAATTACCGGAAAAGAGAGCCGCTCTCGTGGCTTCTACTGGATGCGTTGATCTGACCTTGCCTGCCGTAGTTAGAGCAATAGTGGACAGTGAAGATTGTTGGAGGACAGAAGTTTTGCGAAGAGGTGATGGGGTAGAAGGTGAGACAGCCGTTCCTGCCATTTTCAACCGCAGAGTTGGGCACAGAGGGGGCCCCAGGACCGTCGTTCTCCCCCCCTAGCGATAACCTCTAGGCAGCAGATTCAGGGTCTGTTGCCCGACAGAAAGGTCTCTAAGATTGTGAACGCCATGCCAAATGCTCCAGATATGCCATCCTACTAAAATGAGGATCACATAAAGATCTTTATATCAACAGGCTTCGACGGCGGGTTGCTGCGATCAAGCATCGCCGTGCCCTTCTCACGGCCGCGTCGCAAGGCGACGCGGAGGAACACTGACTTATTTTTAGTCTTTAAGAGTTCGGCATAACCTAGAAAGTATCTCCCTTGGTGCTCTGGGTATCTATGAGGATTTTCCTGTCAGAAAAAAAGTCTAGAGGTACTTACACTAAGACTAATCCGTTAGCTACTATGACAAAATCGGGTAATCCGACAAAATGATAACCCTGTCTTCGCCAGCAAAATTGATGTTTTGTGGGTGTAGATATTTTAGCTATTACTTGGCAAAAACATTTTTAGTTTTAATCTTGTGGTTAAAATAATCAGGAATAGTTCTTATTTTAAAAATTGATCTAAACGGTTCTTTCGTTGGATAGAGATTTTTGACAGTCCCAGTAAGAAGGATGTATTTCTTCATTTCTCTAGATCTGGCGAGAGGTTTCCGTCGTGCCTAGATCTACCCCAACAAAACAACGTGTTGTCAAGCAATTTATTTGTGTGCCAGTATCCGTTGACGGTGAAAATATTTTTTACAATCAAAAAAATTACAAGACTAACGCGTATCTTAGCGTGAGTGAAAGTTTTTATGATATTAAAAGCATGTTATGTTTATTCCAGTACTTATTATTACAAAGGGTGTTTAATCGTGCATATAAAGGAATAATATCTGCAAAAATCCAATTATGCATAAGGTTTGTAGCCTGTTAAGCAGACTTTTTTATTGTTTCAACAAAAACAAATCGTTTTTACGTTAGAATTTAAATTCCTGTGTTCCTGAGGGGTCGAGTATGGTGTAATAAGGAGATGTTTTTATTACTTGGGGCCCGTCTAATAAGCGGACACTGGCTGTTTGCGTACAAACAATCTCATCCCGTTTCGTAATTTTACACTTATATCTGCAGGCTCTCCTAACGGAATTACGCGACTGAATAACTTTAAAAAATAAGACGTTACTTTATTGTGCTTTAATAATTTTCCGGATGAATAAAAATATTGCACAAAGTAAACGCAAACTTCCTTGTTCATATATAAGAATGGATTCTAGATAATTTTAGTAATAACTATCTTTAAATAATTACACAAAGAACGATGACCGCCCAATACGTTTATTATACTTTCCGCGATGTAGACGCTCATTACTCATAATATTGACCTGAATTATTGAGTAATAAAACTAACAACTGCCTCATTGGTCTAGTGGTTAGCATTGTCGACTACAGACATGAGGTCCTGGGTTCGAGTCCCGGGTCGGGCCACTTCAAAAATCAATATTGAGTTTTCTATTTAAGATTTTCTCAATATTTGCCCGAAGTTGGGTAGTTGGCGGTNGTACAAACAATCTCATCCCGTTTCGTAATTTTACACCTATATCCGCAGGCTCTCCTAACGAAATTACGCGACTAAATAAGTTTAAAAAATAAGACGTTACTTTATTGCGCTTTTATAATTTTCCGGTAATAAAGATGAATAAAATATTTCATGAAGTAAATACAAACTTCCTTGTTCAAGTACAAGTATGAATTCTAGATAATTTTCTTCAATATGAACAAGGTTATGGCTTTACTTATAATTATATTTAAGTAATTACACAAAGAACGATCACGTCACCCAAAACGTTTATTATACTTTCCGCGATGTAGACGCTCATTACTCATAACATTGACCTGAATTATTGAGTAATAAAACTAAAAAAATGTTATCAAAAGAATAATATTTTATAGAATAATTTGTATGTATTGTGACATATTGTGGAAATCACATAATTATTTTCTTTTCTAATTATTATAACTGTATTTCTAGATTGAGACGTGTTTTAGCTACATGTTAGATATATAATTATTTTAACTTTATAATGTGATTACCGTATTATAGCATGTGTATTTTGCAATTAAATGGTAATGGCCATTCGAACACACATTCCTGTTTTGATGTAGACCCTCACTAGGAACCGATTTTCTAATATTTTTATTGAATTGGGATGTAAGCAGTTGACAACAAGGCGAACAGGTAATATTTTTATATAAATACTTTAAATATGTAAAGTTGAAATAAATTTCCCCATTGAATATACATTGTTCAGCAAAATTTCATTATTATAATGCGATAGCGTTTAGACAGACGCTGTGAGACAACCTTCTGGGGATGTCACAATTGCGGATTTTGTTGTCCGTGTCTTTTTCGTGGAACATTTTGGACCCGTTTTATATTTTGTTTCTCCGAGGGGTGATTTTGTTAATAAAATTTATATTGCTTTTATTGTGTGTTTTATAAAAGCATAACGATGTCCAATTCCAGTCGCTCGTTATCGTTGAACATCGCTTATTACGAATCAGCAACACTAATTCTTCCAGTGCAATTTAAAAATTTGACACAAGATTGAGTGGTTTAAGATAGTACAAGGAAAAACATAAAAAAACATTGAATGAATTATAAATGTTTGTATTATATACGGTAATATTTTTAATACCTTTATTATATGTACAAATATTGTTCGTGTCGTTTATCGCACGTTAATTATGCTAAATACATCTTCTCGCAATGGACATAATTTTACCTTAGTCTGATAAAGAATTTAACAAATAGTGGAAACATTTCTATGGGTTTTTGTATACGTTTCTATAATAAACTTCTATAAGACGTTCTAGAGATGTCAATTAATAAATTCAAAGTCTTTGTTGAGTTTCAAGATTACTTAGACGATAGAAACGCGTGGGAGTGAACGATTTGCTCTAATTTGAAATAAAATATAGTAAACTAATATGATATTGTAATGATGATGGTAACAAAAAAAATACCCGATTGAACTTGTTATGGGTTGTTCTCGGATCAGGGCGCGAAGGAACCCTCGTAACTTTAGATTTTAAGTCGTTCTTGAGTACCATCATCAGACCTATATTAGAATCGGAGTGTGGAAAAAAATATAATTTCACGATTCAAAAGTGCTGTAATATGCCTACTTGAATAAAGATATTTTGATTTGTTTTTATTTGATATTACAATTTTTTATAAACATTTTAAAAAACATTACATCGCGCACAGTTTAACACACAGCTTTTTTCAATTATATATTTCATTTTCTCTTAATACGTTTTTTTGTAAGTTCACCTACTAAATGTAATAAAATTTTACCTGTAATATAACAAAGGGAAAATTTTATATACCAGTTTTTGTGAAAAATACGAGTATAAAAAGACTGTATTGAACTGCCTAATTTTCATAAGTAAACTCAAACTCCGAATAACAAGTAAACACGCCTAACAAATTCAAACTGAAAATAACAATTAAAATACAATTCCAATGTTGCTTATTTATGATCAACGTGTAAAATTCATCGCCATTTTGGGCTTGTTAAAACGTGTAACGAAAATTTCTCCGACCTCGATGCTTATAAATATTAATATTTCCTATCTCGGCTGTTAATTACCCAGACAACTACGGATGAACTCCGCCCTGTATTCATTAGGGCAAACCTAATTAGCAGACAAACCCTGGCGACTTGGGGTTATTCTTTGACGAGATCTATTAGCATTATCTTGTACGCTATTATGAGGGTGTTGATAAGATATTCGGGGCGCTTATAAACAAAGTTGAATCTCAATAGCTCAACGACAAATGGACTGTAATACGAGAGTTCAAATGTGTTAACCTTACCCTTGGGCTATAGCTATTAAAATCGTGATAGCATTAATGTGATTAGTTGTTCCATTAATAGTTCTTCGACAAATCAAACTTGAATTTTATGTCCTATCTAAAGTAATATTATAAAGAGGACACACTTCTGTTTTGTATGTATTTTTGCAACGATTTGAAATTAAAACTATGGGACCGATTAAAAAAAAATCTCCATTAGAAAGCTGCATTTTCACTGAGCGACACGGGCTATATTACTTTCTGACAAAAATAGGAATCCCTACGAAAAATGCAATTATGTAACCCAAGGTATAAACCAAAAAATCTGCTATCGCGTGCGCTGCGAAAACTATTGAAGATAGAACAAAAAAAATCTACAATATAATAAATCGTATTAATATCTTCAAAAAAGGCCAGTACCATATGCTCAACTGCTCTGGTTATGCCACTATTAATACTTTTTTACATTTCAAAAACTAATAAATGTGCCGACAACAATCAAATCATATTATTCATAACTCTGTATTCATCTGTATGATATTTTAATAAGGGCCGTTTTAATACCTGTCAACTATTTTTTAAGTTATTAAAATCGGACATACCATTCAAAAGATATAACGATATTAAAAATCAAAATCGAAAGAAAATAATGTGTCCCGAGTCGAACTACAGTGTCAAATCTTGTGTATATCGAAGTTCTGAGAGAATTAAGTTTTACAAATAAATCTCTTCTCTAATATTAAATAAGAAAGTTTTACATTTTGAATATTAGTTTTAATTTTTAACAATTTGTAATAATAAAAGCAAAAATTACTGGACCGATTTAAAAATATTCTTTCAATAATGATATTATAAATGTTAGTGTATATCTAATAATTTGAAAAGAAGTTATTAAAAATTAAGTGAAATAAAACTTTTATATTAACAAAAATAAATTTATAGTCTAGACTTTCCAGTGTCACGAGATCGGTATCTACGCTGGTTAAACCACGGGGCTTTACTAGTATATAATATATTTAGGCTGTCCCACGATTTAACCAATTGAGATTAATTTTTTATTATATATCTTTTATCAATCTCATTCGAATAATGAATCTATGGTAGTAGGTAACATTTGAATAATTTATTTAAGGTAACTAATTCCGTAATAGACCGCATTTTTCGCAAAAAAACAAAAATCATTTCGGAACATGTCGTCGTCGTCGTCGTCGCTTCAACCGACGGACGTCCACTGCTGGACATAGGTGTCACGTAATGACGTCCACAAGGCCCGATCTTGCGCCGCCTGGCTCCAGCGGCTACCGGCGACCCTCTTTATGTCGTCGGTCCACCTTGTGGGGGGTCTCCCTACACTGCGCCGTCCGGTGCGGGGTCGCCACTCCAGCACCTTTGGCCCCCAACGTCCATCGGTCCTTCGGACTATGTGCCCCGCCCATTGCCACTTCAGGTTCGCGATTCGCAGGACTATGTCGGTGACTCTGGTTCTACTACGGATCTCTTCATTTCTGATTCGATCACGTAGAGAAACTCCGAGCATAGCCCTCTCCATCGCACGCTGAGTGACTCTGAGCTTCCGCATGAGGCCCATAGTCAGCGACCATGTCTCAGAACCGTAGGTCATCACTGGCAACACGCACTGTTCGAAGACTTTGGTCTTCAGGCACTGAGGGTTATCAGACGAAAATATCTGGCGTAACTTCCCGAACGCAGCCCAACCGAGTTGGATTCGGCATGATTCATGTTTCGACACTTGCTTAGTGTCGAAACATGAATATAAAGTAAAAATCTAGGCTACGTATAAAGCACCTGTTTCTCAATGTAGTGTATTAATTTGTTGGTAAATTTTTGATAATGATAATTGTGTTTTTAAATGTATATTTTATGAAGTAATCACTATTGAAATGCCTACTGGAATGGCTTTTCAATATTCTATAGGATCGCAAGGGACAGATAGGAGGATACTCGACTAAAGTAATCTGCCATTAGGGCAAAAAGCTCTCTTCGCTTATCTGCAACATCTGGACGATGTTTATATTTTGAGGGTCTACGACAACCTCTATAACGACTAAGCGCTTATCGTCGTATGCATGTCTAGGTAATCTCACTCGTTTCCGCATAATGTAAAATAAACTCTAATACACGTGCATCAGGATCTACTTTAAGTTGTATATTTTCATATATGTGCGCGGATTCATCATGTCAGACAGGTAATAGATGTTAGCCGCTCGACCTTACGGTTTGTTTTTCCGTGACTAGTTAATTTTTGCTATAACTTCTTCAGAGAAAAATAAAACTTGTAAATATAAAAATAAAGTACATTTTTCTTCGAGCTTCATAGACATAGAAGAACCGAAGTACGTCGTCGTCGTCGTCGTCCGTTGAATGCGGATCACTAGGACATTAGCTTGCATTTAATTTTTTTTTATTCTAATTTAAGGATGCCTTATCTGTTGTTAATAATATATTTTTTATCATATTTTTATAATATTTAAAGTTTAAATAAATATAGGTGAATATCACCATAACATGAACAACAGGTAACTCTGTACTAAAGCATATTGCAATATTTCTAATGTTAATATTATTTAAATTTTAAATAATAAGTAACTAAAGTTTTTACGATAACTAATATTTATAAACAATGTTATTTACAAAATTAAGGAGAAAGCTAACACCAAAATGCAAATTAATTCATTTCGTGCTTGAATATATTTAAAGATACGAGTATAAGGGTGCGTTTAACGAAATTATAATTTCAATTTGTTATATTAAATTTTGGTTTTTTAACTTAAATAATTTTGCTTTCAAGCAAAAAAATTTAATAACTTCACATGCTTAATGACTGTAAAAGCATTCAGGTCACCTAAAATAAATCTCTTAAGATTTTCAAAATTAATATCTACTTGCGTCGGTAATATCGATCTTTTACCATTAAATAATTTAGGACCTATATACTGGTTTGTTATCTTGCTGAAAAAGCTTTATGTTATAGCTTAAATGAAGCTAAAGCATTAATGCTTTCCTACTATATTTTGATAAAATATGTACGAGATGAATATGTAATTATAAGAATGATTCTATATTGCAAATATGATAAAATAGGTGAAAATTTACAATATTTTAACATCTATATATATAAAAGACATATCAAGGTATCTATTGACTCATCACGATATCTCTGGAACCAAAAGGCGTAGAGAATTGAAATTTGGTAGTAATATTTCATTTGCCGTGTAGAGGTCAGCTAAGAATGGATTTTACGAATTTTCACCCGCAAGGGGGGTTGAGGGGTGTCAACTATTGTTTCATCATAGCAGGCGCAGATACTTGAAATTTGGTAGGAATATGTCTTTTGCCGAGTTCATTACAAGTTGGAAGTAGTAATGTGTTGGACATTGAGTGAATGTACAAAAAAGTATTTCGTTAACAATTGAAAATTTGCACAAGACTTTAAATTTACAAGACTATATAGAGTGTTAGAAATGCACGCAACAAGTCATTTATATTTAAGGATAAATTAGATAATTGTTACATTAATGGCACTTATATTGTGTTGTCGTGTAATAAATATTTTATATGGTATCTCGATACAAATTAATGACTGCACATGGCGAACGCTGCGGGTGTAATGAGTCGGGAATGTTCGTCATTTTCAAGTTTTGGCCTATTTATTTATTCCCGGGGTCTTCCCGCAGGGTTAAATGGCGCCTTGAGCGGTAATGTGTGGTCATAAATTAAACGATAATAAGTTAAGACAACAGCGATGCTGTTAATGACTGGATACTTTGAAATAGTATCGTGAGGGTGCTTTTAGTATATTGGACGACACATTTAAGACTTAAGGGTGCCGGATGATATAAGCCTATTATTACATTAACAAAAACCTTTCACTGATTTTGCTTTGAAAGTAACTTCTTAGCCACTTTTAGTTACGTGACGTTTTAGTTACTTTATTTCATTAGTTTATATAGTTAAGAATTTTAGGTTTTAAAGTTATGTAACTGGCATGTATAACTTAAAATACAAAAACATCAAAAAGAAAACGAAAACGTTATCAATATCTGATATGGCAGAAGTTGGAATTTCTTGTCACTTTTCGATATGGAGAAATAATTTGCAATTATTTTGTTCGAGAATTTATGCGATTTAAAAAACAATATGACAAAATAACAATGGATGTTGATTAAATATGTATTTTAAGCACTGATATCGTTTAATCGAGCAACCACAAAAATCCGCACTATTATTATAGTGCATGAAATTATTATTAAATTATTTAATAAATTAATAATAATTAGGAAAACTAAAATATTATTATAATGCGGAAGTACTTTATGCAGATGTATGGTCAGTTTATATTGATACAAATAAACAAAACTGAAACTGCTGTAAGAACAGCACTTTTACGTAATATACAGTTAAATTTATTTTTCAGTTTATGTAATTCATCTATTGGTGTTACCCGCAATTACAAAGAAAAATGCAATTTCCGTTTCACTTCATTAAAACTTAATAGGTATTGGTAAATCTGCGGAAATAGTTGCATTTTGCAGAGGATGAATTAAAAATGAATTCTCAGTCCAATAGCAAGTCATTACTTAACGAGTTTTGGCTCTGCAAGAAACTTTCATAGAAACTGCGAAGTCAAATGTTATTACAAGTAACTAATCCCGGCTGAAAGGAAATGAGTGAAAGTTAGAAGAGTTAAAGAGTTTCTTTTGAGAAAAGTTTTTCAACAATGGGTTTTATTAATTTCCTAGTGTTTATAGGTTAATATAATGAAATTATCACGTTCAATCGTTTTATTTTATTTTGTAAGTAAATTAACCGTGAAATATATTGTGATAGCAGACTAGTCACGCTTTGAAAAAATAAATAATTTGAAACTTCGCTGGCGCAGTAGTGCGAGCACCTTTGCTAGCAGAGGGCCTGGGTTTAGTCACCGGTAGGGTGGATTTAGGAAATTTCATTAATTAATTTGTCTAAGTTTAGATAGGTGGGAGGATTTGGTGGATAGCTTCCACCTTACCAGTAAAGACGTACCGCCAAGCAACAGATTGTGTTCCAGTACTATGCTGTGTAGGAACCCAGAGGCAAATCATCTCTTATCAGGTCGCTAACCTGTCAGCAATACAAAAATGAAACAAACTAGGAAATTAAATGAAAAAATTAACCATATTCGCATATTTTTTTAGGTGGTCAGTGCATCATTCTGACATAATCTGATAGTGAGTAAGGATACTGTTTAAAATAGCATGCAAATTTACTGACAGGTAATTTAGCAATTTTTTTCGTAGTAATTTTTGTTGTTGTAGGACGCAAGATGGCCACGGTCGAAGCTTCCCACTAGTATATTTTTAGATAAATAAAAAATACAATTACTTGTTATTTCCGAGAATCATATTCGAAACCTTAGATAGCGAATCGTTTATTCCCAAAATTCAACAGCAATTTACATTTTTCCCTTTTCCATTTGAAATGACGCGTAAAATTTTTACAACTTTGACGGTTTCGACTGTTTTGGTACCGTCAAAACGGCTCAAACTGTTTCTGACTGTTCTGTAAATAGAAACAAATTTGTTTTCCTGGGCAACTTCATTCAAAACAGAAGTTTATATATCTGTATTTACCTCTGAAATGCTTTAACCGTTACTAACACAAATCAAAATGTACTGCATATCATTTATATTTTCGAATCTGTTATAACAATCAAAATTTTGAGAAAACAGCAAATCTAGACTATGCAAGGTATGCTAGATTACAGCAGCAATTTTCTTTTTTTTCTTTAATTTACGATGAAAAAAAAACGAAAAACCACGCTTTAATAGTGAGTCGAACTATTTTCTCAATGTGTTCAACAGAAATACATGTTTAATAAATAAGGAATAACATTTTCACGATAATGCTCCTTAGTTTGCCATGGGATACACGTCAGGCTAATAAATTTAAGATATTTCTAATATTTTTAAGCTAAGCAAGCTCTTTTTAATCGTCAAATCTGTCAGTTGAAGATGAATCTACCGCCGCTTCGGAAGGTTGATTTTGCTGAGAAGATACTGCCAAGAAGCTTAGTAGTGTTTCTTGTAACATAAACTATTACAATAAGGATTGTATCAAAGTTTTATAGTAATCTCTTTTATGAGCAAAGGAGTCTCTACCCGGTAGTTAAATGTTAGCAGGAAGAATATTCATATCATTGACACAAATAATGGCCAATTTAATTAACCGCTCCTATAAATGGCAATGCATAATGATGTCATTAAATTATTAATGCATTTATATATCATTCCATTTTAATTTAATTATCATGTTGATTTTACCCGAAATACAAAATAGAACCGTGAACTGAAATCGTCTGAAATACTCTACTGATTTTCAATTTGCCCCAATTGAATTATTCAATCTGGGTTCTGTTTAAATCAACAGGAATTCGCATACTTTTTATAAGCATATTGATTTGCTGTTGATTTTACCTTCAAAGGCCGGTTGTAGGGGTGTGAAATGTTAGATTGAACATTAGATTAAATATATCTATGCCTTGGCAGCTTTGCTTGCGAATGTACGAATCAGTTACCAGTTAGTTAGTAGTAATTAGAAAAAATGTGTGCCAGTAAGATGTTGTTCAGAACCAGTTAAGAGATAAATTTCCCCCCAGGTATGTTACTATTGTATTATAATATGTATATCTAATCTAGACTTTATAAGGTTCAGAGTTTATATGAAATACATAATACATTCATATAAACGAGAGTGTGTTTAAGTTAGGTATTTGCAATTCTTAAATATTTATTTATCGAAATAAGTCAATTGATTGTGATGGGGCTGTTATAGGGAGGCAGAAACACAACCCAATTTGCTGCACTCAAGATATTTGAGATTATAGATAGAAAAATTGCGAATGTAGATTAAGAAACAATATAATTTTGAAATTATTTTTCAAAGATTCAGGTATTTTTTTATTTTCAATTTATGATGGATGATAGATTGTAGTATGTATTATGGATTTTATGATGTAAATACGTTTTTTTAACAAAACAATATATTTTCTTAATCCGTAATCATTTAGGAATATAATATTTATCTGAAATCCACTTCGTGATCTTGTATAATTGTTTATATTTATGTAACAAATTTGCTAAGTAAATTAAAAAAAAAATTTACAAATTTTGTACTAAATAACCCTTTGTGATGATGTAAAAATAATGCAATTTTTTTATTAATAAAATATTAATGTTAAGAATGTTTACTTTATTAGCTTTGTAGTTCCCTTACTTTGAAATTAAATAATATTTATGTATATTTAACCAGTTTTATATTAATTAAGTGAAGAAATTTTTTAAAGAATTATATTCAATATTTACAAAATTATACATCATACTATTCCGCAAAAATCATAATTATAAAACGATTTCATGCAATATGCTAAAGATTGTCATAATATCTTTGGGTGGGTCAGTCCTTTAAACTTTTAGGTATATAATTTTTTAAGAGTCTAAATAGCTAAGCAATGTAATATTGAATAATACTCAATTGTCTGAAAGCCTATGTATCAAATAAATATTAATTAATTTGTGATAGTCATTCTTGAAAGCACAAAGAGCTATTTGGCCATTAAGACTAATTATTTTCCTTTTATCTTCGACGAACTGGTAACATAAAGTGATTGAGACAAAAGCCGTAGGTATAAGCGAAAAACAAAGCAGCCAAAAAGAAAATTGGGATGTGCCGGCGAAACTGTCATTGAAGTAATGTTCTTTGTAGTCTGGATTTTGTCCCTTCGATACGTATTTATTTTGTAAAAAAAGGGACATAGGGAAGCGTTTTATGTTTCATAAAAAGATAATACTGTTTGAAATCAATTTCTACTAGAAATAAATTGATATCACCAAAAAAATATACACAATTTTATTTGTACGTACAAAATGTTTACTAAAATTTCACGCCATTAGTTCTGTACTTACAAAAATTTCACTTAATTTTTTTCACATAGTTTTCATTCCATTTCATACACACGTATAGTTCGTTTATAACCTTGATTGTCGTAATGTCATGTATTTATTGTATATAAAAAAAAATGTCATAATAATGGTACAGGTAAATTAATACGCAGTTTAAAAAACTTTTCGTAGCGGCTACGAGTTCTACGTGTTCTACGCGAGCTAGCGCTACGACGTAGAGCGTCCGCCCAGATCCGCGGGGCGCGTCGCACTGAACTCGCCTCTTGACAAGACAATCTTCTCTGTATACAGGGCCCTCAACAGATAACTGCAACTTGTGAGCTTTCACACGAGTGACGCTCCTCTAACGGGACCTTTGTTTTCAGGCTGCCACCAGCCGTCCTACATAAACTAATTTAGTGCATTAATTGCAGAAACACAATGTACTTACATTATTAGTCCGATGACATAATTACATACTTTTATGTTATATTTTTTGTAGCTATACGCGTTAGGGAAAAATGATGACAGTAAAATTTTACGACGATGCGCGCGCACACCGTCACAAAAAACCGACACTCTGAAGTTAGCTATAGTCAATATTTTATAATTATATAGTACCTTAATTATTTCATTATATTACTTGTTAGATATATTGTTAAATAATGACAACATGACGTTCTTGAGATGTCACTTAATAAATTCAACGTCTTTGTCAGAAGAAAGTTGATAGAAAAATCATATTATAAGTTGCAATATTACTTAGACGATAGAAACGCGTGGGAGTGAACAAATTGCTCTAATTTGAATTAAAATATATCATACCAATATAATATTGTAATGATGATGGTAACAAAAAAATACAAAATACCCGACTGAGTTTGTTGTGGGCTCTTCTCAAATAAGGACGCTATGGAACCGTCGTGGAAGATTTTAAGTCGTTCTTTAATACCATCATCAGATGTATATTAGAATTATTGTAGGACAAAAATATCATATTTGACGATTCAAAAGTGCTGTAATAGGCCTAATTGAATAAATATATTTTGATTTCAATAAATATCAACGAGACATTCTTACCAAAATTATAACTTTCAGGCTCAACTATAGAAAACAAGTTCCAAGCTATTTATATCCAATGAAAGTTAGTTTACGTTTATTGTTTCTACAAGCATAGAACAACGCGAAAGATCATTTTCAAGTTTTTTATCTTTGTACGCCAAAGACGTATACATTCTAACGCATGTACATAAGTACACACACACACACACACTTTTATTTTATTATAGAGTTACACCACCAAAGTTAACACTAATATAAACACCAGACTAGTCATAGGGGTGTATGAATAATTCGCACTTACGAATTATTATTTCCGAATCAAATGTTATTATTATTCGAACGTTTCTAAACTCGAATCGAATAATTCGAAGATTCGAATAGTTTAAAAGTTCCCGAAAAATTCTAAAACTTTCGAATAACTCGTTTTTTTCCAAATTATTCGGAAACTATTTAATAATTAGTGAATTTTTGAGTATTTTCAATTCACGGTTTCTTATGTTCAATATTCAAATATAAATTTAACAGTCTGTGGTGAAGCCACTTTTGGCGGTAGTATGATTTAATCTTAAAATGTTTCCTTTTCCCAAAGTACACCTTTTCCCTCGCGTGCATATACTCGCCTACGCTTTCGCCGCGAAAAGGTGTGTTTCGCCTACCGCTGATATCTTCGCAATAAATCCGCTCGTATCTTCCTCTCGAAGATATAACCGCATGAACTATCGAAGAAGTGACCCGCTGGCCGTGTACAACCCTACTTCGGGAAGGAGCCGAAGTGCCTGATACTCCAGGTACGTGCACGCGATTCCTTTCTCCCTTCATCACTATCACCCCTTACGCGGACATCTCGCTAAATTCCTTCTTCCTTATATCTAACCGCCTATACAGCTCATTCACTCATCTCTCTCATTTCAATCTCCGCCCTCGCGTCACATGGACGGTGGCACCCTCTGCGCTGCCGCTCCTGTCTAAATTTTTGTCTAAATTTAAACTAAATCTCTTTTCTGAGATAGAATTAAAAGATGAAGAGATTAACAAACTCCTAATTACTTAAATGACATCTAACTTAGCCAAGACGGTTTGAGTATTAAATTGTATTTAGTCTGAATTTAAAGTTAACGAAAAGCTGTTCCATAGTAAGGGTAAAATTTAAAATACAGATTCTAATGCAATAAATTTGTACTACCATAGAAACACGCAAATGAAATTAATAACAATATTTCGTATACAAAAGGGTGAAAACAGCAAAATATGAAAGGATTCGTAATTTTCGTCCCAACTTTTGTTTCAAAGCTTTTTTCCTCTGAAATACGATTATTCTCCGCGAGTATGCATAAAAACAGGCGAATCACAAACAAGATAACATTCGCTAGGACCTCCTCTGCGAGAATCTCATTTTCAATATGTTTTTATAACTTTCGGTGAGGAAATGAGGTGGCGCTCCCGGCGCTCAGAGGCGGCATTGTCATCATAAACCAACCGAGGCCTCCTTCATAAATCCCCTCCAAATGTACCTTTATACGCATTATGCCATAACATCAGGAATTCTTTTTTGCTCCCACGCTTTTAAACCCAACAAATAAGTCGTATTTCTATCCGTTTATTGTTGTTTGCTTATCATACTATTGCAGCTCTGTCATTGTAATATACCAAACACTGTCACTTGTGTGCAATGTCTAAATGTGTACGTAATACGAATTGATTGATAAGTAGAGAACTGATAATTCACTCGAGAGACGGTTTAAAGATTTATTTATTTATTACTAACAAAGCAGATGGCAACATCAAAAATGTTTGATTAAGACTAAAATATGAAAAAAATTAAAAGTGCGTGCGTACAAAGTCCACATGTCAGAAGTGAAATTTCTTTGGCAAACTAATTTTTAGGTCTTGTTTACACAAATCTAAAATTTTAGATTTCCGAAACTTCGAGGGTTGTAAAAAGTAAGAAGATATGTTAGTAATTAAATAAATTTAAATGTCATTAAAATATTAATAATGTCGTGACGAATTTTGTGTTTCAATTTAAAATTTAGAAATGAGAATTTATGAAATATTTTTATTTTATGGAAAATGGTATATTACATTATTACTTAACGAGTACTAAATTTAAATGCCACATATCATTTGCTAATATAAAAACTACCTAACCTTCAAACGTATTAGCATTGAAAACGCTGCACATCTTCGAGACGCTGATCTCGCGTTGCATCCGTAAAAAATTGACCCACGTGCGCCTAAAGAACTTTCACTTCACAAATACTTGCGGACCAAATCACATGAAAATAAAACAAATATGTCTTTCTTGAAATATGTTACCAGAACAAACCTGTAAGACAAAACATAAAAGTCACAAATTAACATGTAATGAAAATTATATAATCCACCTCGGTATCTTTTTCGATTGCAGTTTTTTTCGGCTACAGACATTAATGAAAAAAAAAAGAGGCTTGAGTCTCGGGTCGGGAAAATTCATAATTGAAACTGAGTTTTCTGTTAATAAATTCTCAGTATATTCACGAAGTTAGGACGGTGGTAGAGCCTCGTGCACATTAAGCCGTTGATCTTGTACTTGGTCTCTTTCCTGTCGTGTCGGAATTGGCGCCACGTCTTACTATGTAAGAGAAGGAATGCTGCATGCTTAGGTTTGCCCATACGCTTGTGCATAATAATATGTCTCGGCCATGGCGGCTAATTTCATGCAGAGATTACCTGTCATGGCCGAATTTCAGTCAAGAGATGATAATTATGTAGCTCACATTATATGCTTATTAACAGCATTTAAATACTTTTCGAATTTCAAAATATTGTCCCTCCAACTTATAGCGTTTCATATTAACAAACAAAAATCAACAGGGTTAAATACAAATAAATATGACGATTTACTGCAATTATGATATTCATAAAAGATTTAATTGTTTTCGCGTAATTGAGTAAACAGTTAAAGTATATCCTTCAGCGAGTTTACCACCTCCCAAGAGTACAGTGAATACGAATTTAATTAACAACGACGACTATTTGCTCCAACCGCAGAGATTAATGAGATATTAATATGTTCATAATAATTTTATTTTTATAATAAATATATATGTATGGATTCCATCCATGCATAACTTTTAATTAAAAAAAAATATATTTTCTATATTTTTTTGTTAAATTTGCTCAATTAGGTTAACGCTTGATTGTTATATTCTCACTTGATAGTAAGTGATGATACAGTCTAAAATGGAAGCATGGTAATGTGGTATAAGCTAATTTAGTTCATAAGGTTTTAACGCAGTTTTCTGGTGGCGTGTCATTGTTGTTGATGATCCTGCGAGTCCAAATTGAGAGAAATGAAAAGATGAGATTTTCTAAATTTGCCCTGCCGAGATTCAAGCCCAATACCTCTGTATTCGCATCATAGCGACATGAAGCTCGTCAAAGCTTTTTCGTAAGTAGCTAGTACCTTTTCAATTCATAATGTCCCTTACATTATAAAGACCTTTTGTGTAAACTTCTATTGTTTTTCATTTATATGTATAAAACATAGCTGTCAAATAAACGAGTATTAAGCTCACATACGATTCGTAGTATAAGTTTTTCTTATCAGAATCGCATGCTTTCATTTTAGACTGCATCATGACTTACCATCGGGTCAAGCGTTAACCTATCAGTAATGAAAAAAGCGGATAAGCGATATCATCACCAACTAAAATAATATCATCAATTGCGCTAAATAACAATTTGCAAAATTTGTTTATAAAGTAAACGTTAGCTTTTGGCACCACTGCGCAGTCTTTTCTCGTTCAATTTTCGCCAGTCTCAACATAATAACCCCTTGTTGACACTGCCCCCGCACGCCCTCAGGCACTCCACAAGCAATAAGACAGTAATAAATGTTCAGATCTAAAGACAAGAATAAAAAGGAATATAATAAGTAGATATTGTGAATCGGTACTTGAGAGTTCGATATTGCTTCTCATGACAGAACTTTGTGGAATTCATCCTTTTACTTCGACAAGTTCTTGAGAGGACGCTACTAAAGTGCATTTATCATTTTATAATTTATTATAACATACGTTTATCAGTTTTACAAATGGGTTTACATATTTCGAAAAGTTTTTCTTAATAGATCGGAAACGGGCCATAGTGCATTTGCATTGATTGGAATTTATTTGACGACCAGATATAAGATATATTCATTAACTATTCAGAAGCCATTATCATAAAATTTTAAGTGCATCCGTTACCTAACCTAACCTAAGGCCTAAGAATATGGTTTTTAGCGTATTATTATAAATTAGGAGCATTTTTGTAAATGTTTTTAGTTTTCTATATATTTGTAAAAACAAAGCTTTTTGTTGTATTTTCAATAAATGAGTACATTTTTCTCTAGATTTGTTAACAATCTCTCCAGAAGACTGTTCAAATAACAAATATGATGATTTGTCTGTGGGTACGTTAAGCTGATAAATGACATGCGCTGAATATATGAATTGACAACTTAGGCGATTAGAATTTTTTTTAATATACATCTAAACGAAATCTACATTTAATGTAAATTGTACTTTATATATTATCAGAAAACCTGATCATGCATCGCTAAAGCTTACCATTTCGCGTTTTCTCAGAAAGTAATTTAAATTTTCTCAGTATATCTACCTGTATTATTCTAGTTAGATTGATATATAAATGAATAATGTTATCTTAAATTTTATATGTATTCAATTTGGCCAATGCTGTAACAAAATACCCGAGTAAAGTGCTATATAAAAATATTTTCAGTCGATTTCGTACGACTTTGTTATCTCATATGTAATATTTGTATACCTCGTAAAGACTAAATATCTAAATCCCATAGAGTTTTTATCGAATTCCCCCAAAATGGCTTGACCGATTTTGTAACTTTTTGTATATATTCGATAGTTATGAGAATAGATCGTAACAAAAAATCTCCTAATTCCACCCCTGTTTTTTAATCGCCAATCGAAGTTGGATCAACCAGTATTTAAATAAATTGTCACGCTTATGGCAAATCCTTTAGCATGCCTTTATTAAATTGTTTCTTTTGTAGATAGGAAGTTTAGTAATTTAAGGAAGTCATTTGAAAATCCGAGGGGGATTTTCAAATGACTTCCTCGTTTCTGGGGTTTGATTGAGTTGTGAAAACATAATGAACAAAATACATCCGATTTTGTTTTATAAGAAGGCAATCTTTTTATTGAAGGCAAATTTTATAATGACTGACAGAAAAAATAATTTTAGGCCCCGAATAAAGCTCTGAATGAATGTTACAATACATAGATATAACAGTCCAAGTTTCAGCGGTGAAAGACTAAATTTCTAAGCCACAGAATTATTGAGAAATAATCATTTTAATTGCCTTGCTGAGGCGCACTACGATACTGGAATGCATAAACACTTTCGGCAATTTACCTCTTATGGTTTCTAGAATAGTTACGAAACGCAATAATGTTTGCACTAACTAGGCTACTGGATCTTAATACCCATTTATACTAAAACTCCTTAAATATACATATGAATGATAACAAATATATGTTCGTACAAAAGGTCGGCATATTAGATATTATCCAGTACTTCATGACTTCTGAATCTGCAGTATAAATAAGGCTCTAGGTATTACTGTCGCAAAATTTAGATAACGTATAAAATATAGGGATAAAAAGTGAAAATTACGCAAATGTCTACAAATACACATATCGTACACCCACGAGAATAATATCCCATGTAGATATTATGGCAGGGGGCGATAAATAACCGGCTAAAAGGTGAGGTTTAGCATTCAAATGAAAGGTGTTAAGGTAAAATATTTCATTTCAGCCAGTTAATGGAAGTTCTTTGTACAGATATCCGCACGGACTGGTGCGATTTCAAATCGGTGTAGTGCGAGCTGGACTACCCTGCAAGTTTTATTTTGTTAAAACTGTATTTATTCTTGTTTAGATTCAGACCAAGTAAATACCGATTAGTCTGCTACTATTAAGGACATGTAGCCTTCACTGCATTACCATTTTTTTATAAATATTGTTTCAGGAACACTGTTAGGATCTCTAGAAGTAAGAAAATAATTTTATATATATCTGTGTATGTATATAACACAAAAACTGTTGATATCTATGTCCATTATAGATTTTAAAATAACCTATGTGTCCCGGTTTCATTAAAAAGACAACGATGTGAAGTTGATTTTAGACCAACTCGCTTATATATTACGAGACCTTTAAAACTAATTGCGATTGATTTAATGTATACCATAATTCGCATTCTTACGGAAATCGAACCCAGTACCACATGATCTGTAGCTAAACAACTATACATACTAGATAAACTGTGAGCACTTCCTCTTTAATAAACAATATTATGTTAATTTGTTGAAGACGACATACAAGTGCCTATTTTAAATAATACGACTGCACCCACGAGAATAAAATGTACGTAGACAATAAAATTGTGGGGGAATGTGCGTATTTAACACCCTAAGAGATGGATTGAGTTTTTTATCAATTGAATAGTTTAATAAATAAAATCTACTTTTGATAAATTTGTACAACTGTCAATTTTTATTGATTCTATTCATTAAATATTATACAACGATTCTTGTTTTGGAATTGAAAATATATAGAATAAATGAATTACGTAACATAACAGATCGATTAAAATGGATAATAACATTCAAAAACCAACATCTTGCACACAATATTCTTTCATAGACCCCAAATTTAATATATTTTTTTTAAATATACTAAAATTAATGTACATACTAACTGTTCCGAGTGTATTCGTATATATATATATATATATAGTTCAATTGTCAGCGCTATCACGAGTCTAAGCAATATACGTTACAGCAGGTAGTGCACTCTAGGTGGAGTGCCTACTTAATATTCTCTATGTCAAATAACGCCCTTGATGCTAAGAAAATGGAAGAAAAGCACTTCAATTACTTTAGCCAAGACCTTTACAAGAATATTTATAAGTATACTACTCATTGTCGGCGAAATCACTTCGCGCAGATTTAGAGAAATCCAATAATATTCTTGTCAAAGGGTACAGTAAGTAGCACCCCACTAACGTCCGTTTGTTGGGGACAGGAGAGAGAGGGTGGTGAGAGCGGGGACCCACCACGCTGCTCCACCGAGTGTTGGTAGGTATGGTACACAAGTGCACTTTCTATTTCTTCATTCTCATAGGCCGATATGACGGAAATCTGACGCAGCCGAAGAGAGATCCGGCGCAGCACCGATGGATTAACATGCTCTCCGAGGCACCGGAACAAAGCACACCGCCAACATCCCAACTTCGGGAAAATACTGAGAAAATCTTAAATAGAAATCTCAATATCGATTTTTGAATTGCCCCGTTCCGGGTCACCAATCCAGGGCCTCATGAATGTGGCCGAACATGCTAACCACTAGAACAATGAGGTAGTCAGACCAATGAGACAGTCATAATGTCAATGTTCAATTGAAAAAAATACTAGCTACAAAGTAATAGACTTTAACGATCTCTCTGGCCTAATGGTGCGAGTACCCGTATCGCAAACTGAGGTAATGCTGGATCGCTGGATTCCTGGCAAAGCCAATTTAGAAACTGTCTGACTGTAGACAAGTAAGTGGTGCTGTCTAATTCCGGGAGGGGAGTTTAACATATTTTCATGGTTTTTTTTTGTTATTTTAAAGTTCCAAGGGTTGTATCATATTAAACATTTTTTTTGTGACGGATAATATCATGAAGAAACCTGTTTCTGAGACCAGTTCTGATGTTTCTGTACCTATGATAATCTCATCCTTCATGATGCCTGTAGCTCCCATTAATTAAGTTTCAAATTATAGATTGATTTATCGACTTGGGTTGGGTATGAGTAATAACATAAGTTCAGATATAAATACCTCATATTTTTACTCATTTAATGTGAAGATGGTTTAATGGAATAATATTTAAAATAGTATAATTTTGTCGGCATTCATTTAAATAACAGTATTTATGTCTTTCAATTTCAGTCGTTTAAGGTATAAGATTACCCGAAAATTTCAACCCGGCCCCAGTATCCCGTCTTGTAATTAAAATATAAATTGTTAAACATAATTTGGTGGTCCGTTATTTAGACTTCTGTTCAATTTAAATAACTGTATATATTTTGTTATCGTATCTTGCTTTACTTGAAATTGTTAGGCTATTAACCAACTACCTGTTCTCGTAATCAAAATAACGATGATGATCAAGTTGTAATTACTAAGACTTGGTTGCGAATATATTATGTTTAAAGATTTTTAGTACCCTAAAAAAATATGAACAGTAAATTCTTACACATGTCGCAAACCTTTATATCTTTAACATGAGCCGCTTTAAAAAAAATCGCGAAGTAAATTAAATTAACGAATTAATATTTGCAAAATACTGTATTAGTATCAAGTATCATCCAGTCGTCGTCGTCGCCGCTTCAACCGATGGACGTCCACTGCTGGACATAGGTCTCACGTAATGACCTCCTCAAGGCCCGATCTTGCGCCGCCTGGCTCCAGCGACCACCGGCGACCCTCTTTTTATCATCGGTCCACCTTATGGGGGGTCTGCCTACACTGCGCCGTCCGGTGCGGGGTCGCCACTCCAGCACTTTCGGCCCCCAACGTCCATCGGTCCTTCTGCTATGTGCCCCGCCCATTGCCGCTTCAGGATAAGAAAAGATGAGATATAAGATTAAAAATGTGTCTAAATTTAAGTGGATATATAAAAAAGTTTATTTGAGATTAATAATTTAAACAAGATAGATTTAGAGAGAGTAAAGATTATAAACTATCGATAGCGATGAATGGAATAGCGTACCTATGTGTGTTGATATCATATACATTGAAGTTAACTGCCTGGTCTAGTGGTTTGCATGTTCGATTACAGACGTGAGGTTCTGGGTTCTATAATGTATTGGAATAGGTATTAATAATCAGTATGTAGGTTGTATACAGTTTAAGAAGAAATGGATTATCAATGTTTTGTTCTCGTTTTCGTAGTACAATTTTACACAGTAAAATGCTTTTTATTATTTATAATACCGGGTAAGCGGCGATTTTACAGGTTCGAGTCCCGAGTCGTGCCAATTCAAAAATCAATATTGCGTTTTCTATTAAGTTTTTCTTAATATTTGCCGGATCCACCTCCGTACCTTGGAGAGGACGTTAAGCCGTCGGTTCTGCACCTGATCTCTCTCCGATTGTGTCGAATTCCCGTTATATCGGACTATGAGAGTGAAGGAATAGAGAGTGCTTTTGTGTACTATGCCTGCTAATCCGCAGTGGAGCAGCGTGGTGGGTCTATGCTCTAAAAAACCCTCGCTCTTCGGAGTGAGGAGGCTTGTGCCCAGCAGTGGGACGTTAGTGGGTGCTGCTTACTTACTTACTTAAATTTAATCTCTTTTAACAGCTGCTATTCTCGTAAAAAGCAAAGGCTTTTATTTTTCAATAGGAAGTTTAATTAATTCACAAACGCAATAAATCACTCCGGTCATTTTGTTTTTTTATACGAAATAAAAAAAAGGCAATAATGAAGGGAATTAAGGACAGGAAGGCACGACATGGAGTTAAGGGAATCCAACTAAGATGGATGACGTCATTTTGTTCTTCATTAACCCATTTGCTTGGTGCTATACCGACGAAATAGTTGAACCTAACACTCGGCATAAAGTTGTGAGCAAAGCCATTTATATATTAAGAAGCCACGATTGCCTAGTGGTTTAACGCGTAGATTTTTGTTGACATGAATCTCAGGCTTAAATCCTAGGCATGTGTCATTAAATTTTTATTTACATTTATAATTTATATTTGATTTTTTTTCTAAAACCATTATTGCGCTTTTCGGTGAAGGAAATCATCGTGAGGTATCCTGCAAAACTCGGGTATGTGTAGCGCCCGAACCAGGGGATAAAAGGCGATTAAACTCCTTTTTATCAGGTGAGCAACGCATCAGAGGTACTTTTGTGTCCATGGGCGGCGGTAGTCAATTAACATCAGCTGACCCGCAAACTCATTTGCCTATCAAGGCTATAAAAAACCAGCATTGCAGGAGCTTCGGGAGGCTTCGGCCCTCGATAATTAATAATAATAATAATAATTTATTTATTTACCAAAAGTACAATATTTTGCTACAAAATTATTTTCTTAAAATTAGTTTGGTATATCCATTTTACATTCGTTCTGTAGCTGAACTGGTGAAACCTGTGTTACAACTGCTAGTGCCGACTCTCTATGATGTTGTTAAAAGAAACCCCTAGTAAAATTTATTATTTGGAAACTATTACTGGGTATATATATATAGTATGGTATTTTTCAGGTATAATATGTTTATAGATTAAATGTTTGTGTAATTCATAGTCGTACGTATGTGTAAAAGTGATGTGGTTATGCGTGTGGATATTTGTGACTTATAGGAAGGTGTGTAAAAAATGGTGGTATAACTTATGTTGTTACTTTAAGAAGATTTTCAGTTTCATCATAACATAACTTAGCTTTTGGAGGTAGGAAACCAGTACTTTTTTGAAAATTGATTTTTTTTAGTGGATAAATTTATATTTCTTTATTTATTTTATTATATAACTAAGCTCCGAGGAAACAACAAAATTTATTTATAGAGCTAGTGGTTAAATTTTCTGTTCTCTTATTACAAAACGGATGTTACGTTTTTCTGAAATTGTTTTATCATAGACCAATACATTATGTTGTTTTTTTTTTTTTATATTTTATAAAAATTTCAAGTTGCCCTCCAACACGGGTCGGAGACTTTGTACATCTAAATATCGCATAATTACATCGTCATATTCTAGTTTTAATATAATTAAAATTAAGATATATATCAGTAATACAAATAAGCTAGCACTGCTAAACTAATACGTATAACACAAATTAATAACTAACGCTTATTATATACTAGGGCTTATTATGTACTAATACTTAAAATAAAACTATATCTTGATCGTTGAACAATGTTATGCTGTGTGACCATATTGGGTCTCAACAACGTTTCTACATTTATATATTATTACCCAAGCATAACAAAAACTGTAACCTATTTTCAAGAAGAATTTGTAAGAAATAGGTAAAATAAAGTATGTCTAGTATTATTCTAATTATATCATCACTATATATCGTCTTATGTTAAATTACTTGGTTCTATTTCGACTATTTACATCTAAAACTATTTTAACACAATATGCTAAAAATAT
>JACTOM010000929.1:6449771-6528807 GCA_015832385.1 Elymnias hypermnestra
AGTATCATTTAAGACACCATAATAAGCTGGAGTCGAACCCCAACCTCTCCTAGTGAAAGGTAGGATCGCAACACCAACTGTAGGCATGCCGAAGCACGCTCGTTCGAAATAGTCAAGATAAACTCAACTAATATGTGTATCGCCCCAGTAGTAATGTATGACATTTATTATTTTATTTATAATATTTAATTATAATTTAAATATTGTTTTAATATTTAAATTCGGTCCCTCTATTCGCTAGGCGCATAATCTCATACAATACATGCAGTCATACATTCGCGACATCTCCGTGCCGCGTCGCTTCGCGCCGCTCACCACTCCCTATATATGCGCGGAGGCTGTCGTGACGATCCGCGCGGTTCAATACACGAACGCGCCCCGTCTATACGTGAATCCGACTTTGATAATATTTTGTAATTATTTGCTTATTTAATCTTCTTAATATATTAATTTTATTTTATGATTAATAAATAATATATTTTTATACTCTTTTTATAATATGTATGAAAGTATGAAAAATCCATAAATATAATTATTTATGTACGGACGAGTCCGTTACAACCTAACACTCGGCATAAAGTTGTGAGCAAAGCCATTTATATATTAAGAAGCAACGATGGCCTAGTGGTTTAACGCGTAGATTTTTGTTGACATGAATCTCAGGCTTAAATCCTAGGCATGTGTCATTAAATTTTTATTTACATTTATAATTTATATTTGATTTTTTTTCTAAAACCATTATTGCGCTTTTCGGTGAAGGAAATCATCGTGAGGTATCCTGCAAAACTCGGATATGTGTAGCGTCCGAACCAGGCGATAAAAGGCGATTAAACTCCTTTTTGTCAGGTTGGCACCGCATCAGTGGTACCTATGTGTCTATGGGCGGCGGTAGTCATTTAACATCAGGTGACTCGCAACCCATTTGCCTACCAAGGCTATAAAAAAACCAGCATTACAGGAGCTTCGGGAGGCTTCGGTCCTCGCCAATTAATAATAATAATAATTTATTCATTTACCAAAAATACAATATTTTGTTACAAAATTAATTTCATTTTACATTCGTTCTGTAGCTGAACTGGTGAAACCTGTGTTACAACTGCTAGTGCCGACTCTCTGTGATGTATTGTTAAAAGAAGCCCTTATTATATGTTGTGTTTCAAGTAAAATTTATTATTTGGATAATATTACTGGGTATATATATATAGTATGGTATTTTTCAGGTATAATATGTTTATAGATTAAATGTTTGTGTAATTCATAGTCGTACGTCTGTGTAAAAGTGATGTGGTTATGCGTGTGGATATTTGTGACTTATAGGAAGGTGTGTAAAAAATGGTGGTATAACTTATGTTGTTACTTCAAGAAGATTTTCAGTTTCATCATAACATAACTTAGCTTTTGTAGGTAGGAAGCGACTACTTTTTTTAAAATTGTTTTTTTTTAGTGGAATTTATATTTCTTTATTTATTTTGTTATATAACTAAGCTCCGAGGAAACAACAAAATTTATTTATAGAGCTAGTGGTTAAATTTTCTGTTCTCTTCATTACAAAACGGATGTTACGTTTTTCTAAAATTGTTTTATCATAGACCAATTGTTGTTTAGATAATGTGTAAAGTATAAATAATTGTCTTATTGTAAGTAAGTTACATTGTTTGCATAGTAAATTGGTTGGATATTACTAGGAAAAACAAGTAAATAGGTTTCTGCTCCGCTTCGTTGCTACATAAAAACTATAAGAGGTAAATTGCCTCTTAACAGATTAGCGCGCTTCCATCTTAGATTGTATAATTACTTACCGTCAGTTGTGATCCCAGTCAAGTGCTATCCTGTCAGCAACAAAAAAATATAAGACAGATATGGAGACTGTTAGGAAGATAACAAATTTGGTTATCAAAAAAAGGTCATAAAATAAATGTTATATAATTTTTATTTAATTAATTAATATAAAAACGAAATTAAATGTCTCAATCGATGTAACATTGTACGAGTATTAATATTAAATATAAAACGGCGGCTCCTACGTATAAAAAGTCGATTTGTAATTTTGATGGCTATATCATTTATTAATCTAGGTCATATTTTTTTAATCATATAGCTTTTAATACATGAGGCGCAGAAATATATCATTATTTTATGAATTATTATATTACAAAATGGGTATGCTATACTTGACTCTTTATACGTAGGAGATGTTCTTATTGAAAATTCGCTTCGAATACTTTGTTTTTTCCTATAGAAAAATATATTTGAGGAGTACGTATGATAATAAAATGTCAAAATATTTAATAATACATTTCAAATTCAAAAAAATTCTAACAACTGTATAAATTAACACCCATAATACTACTCCATTTTAATATTCATTACCCATTTATAAACCACTCACACGTATGGCACATAAAGGGATAATCTCGCATAAAAGCTAGTTTATTTTTATAATGGCAACATTGCTCTAAAAGCTTTTTATTAATACTCAAAATACTATGCGGTGTAGAGTTCAGTTCAAGTTTTTCATCGCACGCTATTACATATAAGAGCGAGATTATGGGTCAATATTATATAAAGACTAGATAAACCTACTTCTAAATTTACGTAAATTTGTAAAATTTTGTTTTATCATTTGTTTAAATGTGGGCTGGTTACTTCGGCGGCTTGTTACCACCCTAATAGCAAAGACGTGCAGCTAATAAAAAAAAGTGTATTCCGGTGCTGTGCAGAAACCACAAGAAGTAACTTAGTCCTTTCCAGGTAAGCGTGCTTTATTCTTAGACAGCATCATCACTTACCGTCGGGTGAGTTCCCTGTTAACTAAAAAAGAGAGACATAGAGAGTGCCAGAGAAAAAACAAATTTGATTACCAGTAAAAAGTTTATAGCGAGTCTACAGATGCTTAATATTACAAGCGCAACTCTATCATACAAAAATACTAAAATCACGACTATGTTGTTGGGAGTGGGGTACAGAGGATGAAAATTACTTTATGACCTGACTTATACCTAATAAATATACAAATATATAATAAAATTCGATCGATTCTTTTCGGAGATGTCATCCTTCAACACCGCAAAAAGAGATTTTAATGTTAGATGATAACTTCACTGTTGATCGACCTCTTGTGTAGTATTATGCTACGAAGAAGAAAGGGTTAAAATTTGTTAGTGGGAAAAAACTTAATAATGAATATCACGTAAGGTTGCCTGGTAGAAATCGCTAATAAGCGATAAGGTCGCCTATTTGTACTACTCGCTAAGTTTTGTTTCATGTATTATTTGTATAATATTTGTGGTGTACAATAAAGTATATTCTATTCTATTCTAATCTATTAAAAAAGAAATTAATTTTTTTTGCGTACAAACTTCACATGTCAGAAGTAAAATTTCTTTGGCAAAGTCTTGTTTGTTTATTTGTTTATATTGTTTATACTTATACAAATTAAAGACATTATATTTTCGAGCCTTAGAGGGAAGGAAAAAGGAAGATATGTTAGGAATTCAAAGAATTTGATTGCCATTACAATATTAAAAATATCGAAAATTAATACAAATAATTTATCGATATCTCAAATGACGAATTGTAGTTAAAAATGCTAAGTGTTTTTTGCCAATATTAAAAAATATAAATTAAATTTTGTTTTTGAATTTCAAATTTAGAAAAGACAATTTATGAAATATTTTTTTTATATTTTATGAAAAATAGTATAATAAAATATTAAATGACCATTGGCAAATTAAAATGCCATATTTTATATGTAAATATGAAACCTTCAATTCAAAAAACTATGAAGAACTATGAACTATTACTAAGAAGTTGGTGTCATTTATACAAGTGGATCCCGTCTTGTAATTAAAATATAAATTGTTAAACATAATTTGGTGGTCCGTTATTTAGACTTCTATTCAATTTAAATAACTGTATANCTAATTTTTAAGTCTTGGTTGTTTATTGTGTTTATATTGTTTATAATTTATATTAAAACATTAGATTTTCGAGCCTTAGAAGGAGGGAAAAAGGAAGATATGTTAGGAATTTAATTGCCATTACAATATTAAAAGTGTCGAAAATTAATACAAATAATTTATCGATATCTCAAATGACGAATTGTGATTAAATATGCTAAGTGTTTTTTGCACATATTAAAAATTATAAATTAAATTTTGTTTTTTAATTTAAAATTTAGATAAGACAATTTATGAAATATTTTTATTGCATATTTTATGAAAAATAGTATATTAAATTACCATTGGCAAATTTAAATGCCATATCTTATATGTAAATATTAAACCTTCACTTCAAAAAACTAAGATTTCTAAGAAGTTGGTGTCTATTATACAAGTAGATAAATTCACACGAATAATAGACTTTATTAAAAGGCATTATTTTAGTAGGCTGCTACAAATAGCAAATATCTATAAAAACCTTACCATATTAGCCGTTGTGACCACATTTTAAAGTCTTAAAGATTAAAGTTTATTCCGTTGCATTAAAATTAGTTGGCCAACTTTCTACATCTCATGGAAAGATCCAACAAAACATGGGAAAACTCTCGACCTTAAATTTAATGGCCGTCAAAATCGCTGTCATGTTAGCTGTAATTCCTCATTTCGATTTTTTAAAGTAATTTTTAGTGTATACAAATTTGTATTAAATCTAATATTAGTTATTATAGTGATATGTTTTATTGAATGTAAATGTAACGTTATGTATGTCTAAATCCTACAGGAAGACGTGATTAATATGCACTACAGATAATATATTGTGAATTAAAGCCCATGTCGGTGCTAGACTAGAATAGAATTAGAATATGAATGACGAGCGGATAATGAAATAACACGATTACCGTGTTATTGTATGAACAAACTTTTTCACAATCATCTCCTACTAATTAATATTTGTTCTTTTATAAATGAAAATGGTTTATATTCATAACACATTGTTATTTATTTATTAAAAAATCTCGTCTGTTCCTAATAATACAATTAGAAGCTATTAATACATATTCCTTTATACACCAGCTGGCTCATTTATGAAATCCATTCCGTAAATTGAACGATCTCTTTATAACGTTTTGTACTCTAGAAAACAAAATCAGCGCTTAATGATTTCAATAAAACACGGCCGATGGGTGAACTAACCTTGTCATGGTTTTAATTTGATAATTATTGTAAATTAAAGAACCTTACAATCTAAGAATTAAAGTACAATTCCAAGATTAAGTCGGATATTCAGTCAGATAATACAGTATGAGTGTGTGTGCGTGCGTGTCATCGCGTAGGCGTGTGTACGTGTAAGATTCACTAAATGCGCTCGCGCATGTCTATCTGTGGGTTTATAGAATTTATTATAACCAGATTGTACCAGTTTTAGAAATTGTAATGAGGTTTCATCTTTTATCTCTATCTCTAGGCGCTAAATGCAATTTAAAATATTATTAACTGGGACATTTATAGGAGTAATTTTAAAAAATGCATTTTGTTAGTCCGACTAGCTACGAGGTGCCGCCAAGCATAAAATTTCCATTCGTATGCCGCTATGTAGAAACCATAAGAGATAAATTACACCTCACCAGGTTAGCGCGCTTCCATCTGAAACTCTATCATCACTTATTGTCAGGTAAGATTACAGCCAAACTAACTTTTCAGTAATAATGAAATGAGATCAGATAGTCGTCATTCTTTCATATTTTGATAACAACATATGTAAGCATTTACTTTAGGTTTCCATTGCCTTTACAAAATACCTTACCTACACGTCTTATGCCTTATTTAAACTCCCCTCTATTTGAGCCCCTCATCATAAACAAACGCTATAATACTAAGTTATAGTGACGTGTGTCATTATCTCACGAGTCTACGCAATATCATACATCGTTACGGTAGTGCACTCTATGTAAAGTGCCTGTTTAATATTCTCTGTGTAAAATGATGGATAGGTAAGACATTGTTAAATATTTCAAAATATAGGAAGAATCGAAAATAAAATATCGCAATATCACGTATAAAATTTGATATAAATTCTATATTAATTTGTGTATTACGTTTTATTGCTTAGAGACATCTTATTTCGGTCAATTTTAGAATGGACATTGACTTTGTAAATCTTTTAGTTTGATGAAAAATTTGAATGGGCAAAATAGTTCATGTAACTTTAATATCTTTTTCTAAGAATTTCATAATGAAGAATGAATAAAAATTAGGGAGAGAAATAAAAATTGACATCATTGCTAGGTGGCTTTGAATTTCTCCACAACATTGTATTTCTTTAAACAAGCTTGTAAGCCAGTAATTATATTTCATCGGTGTCTTTTTCTGTTAAAATTAGTTAATCGTTGTTTGTACTGCCATGTTTTACAATTAGACAAAAATAAAATAAACCAGAAAACAACGATGTTCAAAAAGATCTACTTTATAAAAGCCTGTCGTAATTATTTATTTTCTATTATGAAATCCATTAGTATAAAAAATAGGAAACTGTATTATAAACTTTTTGTACATTATAAATACAATCAAAGAGTATCACAAGAGAGGACAAAAAACTTATGACGCCGTCTTGAGTGGCAAATGGTTCTTGAATTCTATTGTGTAAGAAGACTAAATAAAATATTTCCAATATCAAAACGATCTCTTATTGCTGAGAAAACAAACAACTCTCTATATCTTTCCAAGCGTATTTCCCCAATAGTTATGATTTCATACTGTGATACATAAGTGTAGATATCACGCTTTCATGGGGCGGTGGTTAAGTGTGCAGCGAAGTTGGCCTTCGCTAGGGTTGCCAATTGAGTGGGATTAAAGTAATTTCTGATAATATTTCATTCTATAACTAGCTCACTCACGCAGGCTTGTATTGCGCTTAACAATGGGGGCTGGCGTAGAGGTAGAAAAAACATCTTGTATCCCATTATTCGACCTATCGAATATACACAAAAAAATAACAGACATTTATGAAGCCGTTTCAAAGTTAGATGACAAACGAGCAGATATGAGATCTTTACATTAGATTTTGAAGTAGACTTATTCACCGACATTTTTATCAACATATTTTTTAATATATGTACGTTTAAGACATAGTACAGTTTGCATCGTTACAAATGTCAGATATAAATAACAGTGACGTAATGACGAATTTTCAAATGTTTTATAGATTAGAAAGCCAAACTAATTAATATAGAAATAAATTAATAGAGAGAATAAACAAAGCTAAGCAAACTGAAGGGATACGCAGCTTCTAACAGAATGTTTATAGGGTTAATGATCAAAACCGGATAATTGAGGAAATTATTCTTTAAGATCATTGCAGGTTATGCACATCATAAGAAAGGGATTATAAAATAATGTGTAGTTTCTAAACACATTTAATAGGAATACTTTTGAATGTCATTTACTATGCATATTTTTTTTTGTTACCAAATCACTCTTATTCAATACATGAAAAGGAAAAGTTTTTATATTAATGTCGATTATATCTATATCGAGCTATAATATCGATGCAAGCAAACATAATGTATTACAAAAATCTAGCACTACTGCAATTATTGCTACAGCCTAAAAAAATTTTTTAAAAATTATTTACAGCAATTACTGGTACATTTCAATGGTAGATAAAATTGCTTCGCTTTTCATAAATAGCTATGTAAACAAAGGCTTAAACATACTTGATTACAGAATGTCTTTTGATTATGTGCAGGTATATAAAGTAAATATTCATTTTTCTGTATTTATTATGTTATTATGTTTCAGGCTTTACTTATATTCTGGTAATTTTTTACATCAGTAACGTAGAAAGGGACGTCGCTTGATGTAATGAAGATGAAAGCGGTAGTATAATACAAAAAGCCATTTTGGAGACTCATTTACTTGAAATTCCTTTTATATTTGTTCAACTCGGCAGTTAGTCAGAGTTTATTAGGCGTAATGTGTGTTTTTATTCGTGTAATGAGTATTTTCTTTATATTTTACATACAAACTTACTTTAATTATAAGAGTTACTGAGAGCGATAGACTCCCAACTACCAATGTTACTTATATTTTTGCAAGTGACATAATTTAATATCTATAGACAAGTAATAAGAAAAAGGAAAGGTGTCCAACTCATTTATTACATTCAGTCCAAAAAATATTCCTCATATTGTTAATATTATAAATTAACATCAATAGATTTGTTTTTTATTGCTAACAGATTATCGCTTGACTGTGGTCACACCTGACAGAGTAAGAGGCAATTCACTCCATTATAGGTGATGATACATGATTAAAATATCTTTGTAAATACATCTTGTGTATAAACCTTCTTGTTTCTGTGTAATAACTTCAAAAATATTATTCATATTTTATATAACTTTATCAACGAAATAGTCGATACGAGTTATGTATTGAATTCCTACGTAATGGAAGAACTGCAGTATGTATTTTCAGTTGCCATCAGGTGAGATCACGACGCTTGCCTGTAAGTAATAAAAAACAGTGATAGACCATCGGTCAAGGCAACAACGACGATCGATCGACGTTTTATAGCATGCTAACGGATACCCGTCGTGTTCTACTGTGTAATAAAAAAAATATATTTTGTTTATTTGTTAACATTCTTTGACAATGATTTAATTAACATAGGTATTAGTCGCTGTGTCACATGTATAGTTCCCAATCCCGTGGAAATAGAACGACTGAGTGACATTTTACATTGAGAAATAAGCGATAGTCGCGAAGGGTCGAATAATCGCGAATAGGTTTCAAGATCTCACGATGACAGAATGAGTGGGGTAGTTTAGCCTAAAATTATTTTCCCAATATCGATTAGATGATGTCAACCTTACCCTTACAAACATTTATTGTATTTAATATATCGAAGCTGCAATGTAAACACGTAATTACCCGCAAATCCAGAGCTGTTCATCACAACAGAAATAACTTAAAATAGTGTGCCTGTTATTAGTGTTTGATTATTGAGATCGTTTACTCTATTTTATTAAAAAGAATAAGATATCAGGTATATAAAGAGTAATATTATGGAATTGGTAACCCTGCCAATAACTGACTCTTCGTTTGAAGAGCACTCAACACAGAGAGCTGTCCGATTTGGGAAATCATATTACTGTTTGAGGCGTTTGGCCAAGGCAATTTATGTACGTGTAATGTAGTGAAAAATGTTATAAAAGTAAAATATTTATCGCTGTAACAAAATTTAATAATTAATTCAATGATTTTAATATTATTTCTGACTTTTCAATTATCGTTAATTATAAAAATTACTGATAGCGATAGACTCCCAACTACCAATGTTACTTATATTTTTACAAGTGACATAATTTAATATCTAGAGATAAGTAATAAGAAAAAGGAAAGGTGTCCAATTCATTTATTACATTCAGTCCAAAAATAATTCTCATATTGTTAATATTATAAATTAACATCAAGAGATTTTTTTTTTATTGCGAACAGATTATCGCTTGACTGTGGTCACACCTGACAGAGTAAGGGGCAATTCACTCCATTATCCATAAATCAAAATCAAAATCTATATATATGAACATATGATTAAAATATATTCGTAAATATATACATCTTATGTATAAACCTTCTTATTTCTGTGTAATAACTCCAAAAATATTATTCTTATTTTATATAACTTTATCAACGAAATATATATTTATATGAGATTATATATTGAATTCCTACGTAATGGAAGAACTGTAGTATTTATTGATATAATTATCCAAAGCAACCAAAAACCTTGCTTTTGAACAGTAATTATTAAAAGTAAGGCCTATTATGATAAACTCACTTCGTTAGCAGATATCGTGGAACAAAAAATGAAAACCAGAAATTGAATTCTAATTACATACATGCCCCTAAAACTATAAATAGAGAGATGACTAAAAATTGAGATACGGCTTATTGCGTAGGTATTCAAATATAGTGTAAAATATGATTAATCAGCCCGTGATAGAATAAATCAAGGTATAAGTTTAAAATATCATTACAAAATAAATATAATTCACAAACCAAAGCAGATTCAGGTCAGACCTAGACAATTTCCAGAAAGATTAGAAAAAGCAATTACCTAATTTTGCTCTCATGGCAACCTAATCAGGGGCTTTTCTTTCTTTGCCCGAAATACTAAATCTATTTGTTAGACGAAGGTACGAAAAATACCTCATAACATTAATAATTTGTTATTTAGAAAACTACATATATATGTAGTAATTATTAATTTACAATATGATATGGATGAAGTATGCTATGATGTGGGATCGGGCCACAATTTTAATACAAGAAATAAAAACAAACTTGTAATGCCTTATTATAGGATGAATAAAGCTCAGATATAATTTGTTGGATTGAGCATACACATTTTTAATAAATGACCGGAATCACTGTTACGTGAGACCTATGTCCAGCTGTGGACGTCCATCGTTTGACGCGACGACAACGACGACAAATCTAGAAGATTAAACGACAAAGATGTTTAGACTTGATTCAACTGAAATCAAGTCCAAATACATGAAAGCTAAACTCATTGTAACATACAAAAGCTATATTTAAAGGAGTAACCGTTGAGTTTCTTACTTGTTAGTAGATTTGTTATCAACGGACAGACTAATTATTCAAAAGTACTTTTTCAGTCTACTTCTATAAAGAATATTTTGATTTTTGTGGTGCCTTATGACATTAATTATTTTCTATAAAGGTAGATATTTATTGCAAATAATAAGTAGCTGTGTTTGAACCATTACAAAACTTTAATATTTGCGTAAAAGGTTTTTTTTAAAATTGTATTAAGTTATTTTAGTGCAGGTGAATAGAATAATATCAAATTGTAAATTGATAAAAAGAAATAAATAAAATGTTAAAATAATATGTTATAAGCTAAAAATAAAGCAGAAATGAGAAATCTTTCTGATATATACACTTATGTCAATAAAACTCGCTTAGACCGTTCCATATCTTCCGCTGAATGCAAAGATTTGCTTGCTCAATGGTTTCCGGTTAGTGATATTGGCGTTTGAATTGACTTTGACTATCTTAATGGATATTTTAATAATTTATAGGATTATTTCAATATGGAACTTATTTTTTTGCATGAATTATTCGACAGTTTTCTTTCTGAGCATTCTACTGTTACCTTTTGATAAAAAAAAAATAACAAAAAAAGAACCGCCCTCAAAACAAACTGTTCCAAATATATTAATATGCTCTAAAAAGTAAGAAATGATTGCGTATTCTTTTTTAGAGTTCTTCATATTATTATATTTGGAGTCGGCGTCAGCCAAGGCACATATCCCGCAGTTCCACTTGGCAGCTCCGGGTGACACCGACTCCAAATACAAGAATACGATCTCTAAAAAAGAATACGCAATTTTATTTTACTTATCAGAACTGAATTTTTAATAAACGGGACCCTACGATAAGTACCACCTTTCATATAAAAAAAATCATCATCATCGGTTCACCCAGTCGAAAGTTATGAGGTAACTAACATAAAAAAATAATAATAAAGACGAATTGATAACCTCCTCCTTTTTTTGAAGTCGGTTAATAAAAGTAATTGTAGTATATATAACTCAAATTTCGGTAAAGCGTATATGATTTCCTTCACATTTATAAATCTCTGGATCTCCGTCTTGATTACTGACTTTTTAACTTCGGCATAATCTATAAAAAAACGTTAAGAGATTAGACAAAAGGTTTACTTTTTGCATTAATTTCTTGTCAGTTTTTCTTTTGACAATTCCACTTGTTACATTTTGACAAAAACATAATAGTAGTATTATATATAATTTATTGTATAAAGTCAAATTTCGATAAAGCGTATATCATTTCATAAATTTCTGGATATCTATATTGATTACTGACTTTTTAGCTTCCGAAAAAATCTATTTAAATAGGTTAGACAAGACTTAAAATCAAAATCAAAATATTTATTCAAGTAGGCTTAAAAAAGCACTTTTGAATCGTCAATGGTATGTCCGTTGGTATTTTTTTTTGCTATTAGCCCTACTGGCTTTTACAGCGTAACCGGAAGGATAATAAATCTACCACCGGTTCGAAAAATTGAATCCGCTGAGAAGAAACTGTTTTAAACAAACAATACTCATAGGTTTTTTATTGTTATACCTGTTGCTACTGAAATTATTTCGCCAAACAAAAGTAATTACTTCTGTAAGGAAGAAAAAAAATATCTCTAGCCCATGTAGCGTCCAAATACATTACTGTAATATTCTTTAGTAAGCGCAGGTTCATTGTGAGTGCCGCATCCGGCACCTCCTAATACCGGTGCGTCCATGTGCTATGCACACCCTGTACCATAATTAAAGCAAACTCTGTTTTGTTATGTGCTAAACCTAGAACTGCAACTAATTCGACGGGCCATATATAGGCCAAGAAGGTAATTATTCGAATTAAAAAAAATAGTGCTCTCTCGAGCTAACATAAACATTTTATGTTTAAGAGAAGGTTAAATACTAAAAATGCTATTTTCAAATGAATCTGATGGATAAAACAATGAATATTATAAATGTCCAAAAACCATAATTTATGTAACAAGTTAAAGTCTTACAAACATAGGAGGACTATAGTTTTATTATTACACATTCTTATTCAAGAGAATTTCCTTTAGTATTTGTAGCACAGAATGCTTGTATTCCAAGATTCAATTTTAAAAATTTGTTTCTCCCACGGAATCGCATCCTGAATATAAATAACTCCGCGAGTTATGACTGTTGTTATATCTACCATATGTGTTACCTCTATTTAAACTTATCTTCATAAAATTAAACTTTAAATATAATTTTATAAGGGCTAGGCTTCCAATACTCCACTGGATGATTTCTCTTTGATTTTCATAAAAAATCTGTGCCATTTTTTTATCATAAATCAATTGAAATCCTTTGCAAAGCAAACTATTTAAAATCTAAGGATAATATATACTTATATGATTCGACTGTACGATTCATTAAGAGTATAACAAGTATTGCTCCACCACGAATATCGCTTAATGTATTTTCAAATAAAATAAAGGTAATTCATTCATCATTTGATACCTTACCCTAAATTGTTTTTATCGAGGTTTCGATTGATTTACATAAAAAAATTCTCCGTCAAAAAAGAGCTGGCGCCATTTATTTATTCGGCCAATAATAAATTTGGGAATTTCGTGCGGAACGATGTGCTAACGGAAATTGAATCCAAACTACTATCGAAATATCGGGTATGGACCGCTCTTGACAGGATGGACAAGTACATTTTGCGCTGACTGACACACTATCTGCTATCAGTCGCGTTCACAAAGATATCAATCTGATGCCAGTATCCGATGACACGTTTCAATTACACTATATACAAATAACAGTTGCAATCCTTTGTAGTAAGGAAAACTGTAAAACCGAAAAGATAATTGTTACAAGGCTGTAGTATTAGTCGTGTCCTGGAAAAATTTAAAGAAGAAAAAGATCCGTCAATACCAGTGGGTTTGCACATATTTAGAATTCTCTTTTGACAATGACGACTATAAAATAAAGTTGAATTGTGTAAATTTAGTTAAAGTGTATGTGTAAAATCCTTATTCCATTCCAGATTAAACAATGAGAACTATAGTCAATATGGAAATTAAAAATTCCATGTATATAATTTTTTTGAATAAACATAAGTATTTTCAGAACTACCACAAGAATAATTTTTTTTGCAATAACTAAGGTAAGTACTAAGGAACGCTACATTTCAAATACAAAGGTAGCATAACATTTAGATATAGTGTGATCAGATTTACTAGTAACAATTAAATGTTAGACTATAGATTATTGGGAAGGATGGCTCTGAAATGTTGGGAATTATTGAGTGGTATAGTGGCACCGCTTAAAAATACCAGGGACATTGTACAATATTACGAAATGTTCTGCAATGCGACGTAACATTAACGAATGGAAAATTTTGTTAAGATAGTCTTTCGAGCTGTGTCTCGTGAAGTAGTTGTTTTAAGAGAAGTAATGCTAAATTGTATACATTCAAATTGTAAAGTAAGGTGTGTATATTTAAATAGTGGAGAAAATAAAAGTTGTTATTTAATGTAACTTGGTGTTTTTTCTAATATAAACAACAACAACAGAATGAAGTTAATTGATAATCTGCTTTAACCTTATGAGTTACAAAGCGCACATATCGAATAATTACATACACATCAAAAATGCTTTTATAATAAAATATGAGCATATTATTTCACTGAAGATTAACTGGTGTCGATTTTACTGTGTAGAATTATTATTAAAATGGTCTTAATAATTTATATGGCCTATATGTTTTTTTTTTTTCAAAAAACTCCATTCAGTATAGTCCTTGTGGGGATTTTAGCATTTGTAATAACATTTGATCACACTATAAATGACAAATATATAAAAAACTCCTTTGGCTGATTTAGCTTTTATCATCATAGTTTCAGAACCACTGATCTTTTCTATGAAAGTCATTACGAAGTTTTTTGCTATCAGACAAATCTCGACCGGAAACCACGTAGCTTAACTACAAAAAGATATCCAAACTATCAGTAACTTTCAATAATCTTCCTATTTTCTCTTTATCTGTACTTTGTTAGACAAATGGATCAATTCTTTTAGTTACTATTACATATAAACATAAATTCACACTAAATTTATTTATCTTAGTCGTTGTAAATTTTTTTATTCTGTGAGAATTAACTAAAGTTTTCTTTTTAAATAGACGCAGCTAAAACAGTACATTAGTTAATTAATTTTTAATGTTATATTGTCATGTTAATTAACATTATCTTGAAAACTTGAACTAGCTTTTGATGGATACTTGAAATAAGTAAATATTTTTCATTGTTATTACTATTAAAAATTATAAATTAATAATAAATTGAGTAAGTACAAAGTATTGTGACAATTAATATTAAATAGTATAATATTTATACACACTACAATTATATAGCTTTGGGCAAAATAACGGCATTGCACAGATACAACAATGGCTACGATAATAATTACAATTTTAATTGAAACATACTTATTATAAGATGGAAATGGAAAAAGGCAACATTTTTCCAAATAGTTTGCAATTTAAAGAATTCACTAGTAACAATATATTACTTTTGAATTCCAATTATTGATAAAGAGAATTTTGA
Organism: Elymnias hypermnestra; assembly: GCA_015832385.1. Lineage (NCBI taxonomy): Eukaryota > Metazoa > Arthropoda > Insecta > Lepidoptera > Nymphalidae > Elymnias > Elymnias hypermnestra. Next base: position 6,464,904 of record JACTOM010000929.1, read on the forward strand.
GTTTTATAATTATATAATTTCTTCGTGAACCAAAATATAATGAGTATAGCTGCTGCTGCGTATCACTGAACTCGTACTTTAGATTATAAGTCGTTTATCATCAGTATGTAACTTGGAATTAATGTGTCGAAAATCATATAGCTCACATCTCAAAAGCGCTGTAAAGGCTTACTTGCGTAAATATTATATTGTTTCAGCAGTGAGATGTTATAAGGCTGCTTCTTTACCTCATTAAAGAAAAGAAGAAAGATTCTTTTTATTAGATAATATTCTTATTCTGTACAATTAAATTAACTACATTACTTTATTAAATAAAGTCTTCCATTTCAACACAAACATGCAAATGCAGTGAGCTACAGCGCTGTCTTTCTCAGTGATACCACGGCCATGATTATTTATTTATTATTTGAGAAACAAACAATTATTATTTACCTTAAAAACTACATTACAACTAAATACAGAAAAATCAGTCAAGTTTCCACTAATCACTAAAACGCATACATAGCTATAATATATATGAAGATTATATTGGAGTTATTAAATACACACATATATATATATACCTATATATATGTATATAATAACTATAAAATACATATAATTAAAAAGAATAAGGAAAAAGTTTAACATAAAAAAGACGAAATAATTTTATACTAAAAATTGATATAGACTATCCTTGAATACCACTCCACCACTTTATCGTGCATGATATCGACATAATTACAATTTTCCTTGTAAATTTGACATGCTCGATAAATATATGAATTTTTGGCATAGTTGGTCAAAGGTTGTTCCAAAAGCAAAGATTGGTGCCTCACACTGAGATAATTTTAATTATATATGTTATATTTTAAATATAATATATAGTAATCTATAAACGAACTACAGTAATCAAACATTATTCATCGGATAGGTAGAAAAACTAATGTACTAATAAAAAAATTGCAGCAAAAACAAAATTTGTGAAAGCGTTTAAAAAATACATCGTATTTCGGACATTGTTCCGATATTTGCTGATGTCGGTACACACTCCACACTGTTTGACCACTAGAGCAAACATAACTACTATTAAACCTTTCGAACTACGGACAACGCCATTTACTGAAATGGCTTTGACAAAAAAAAAATGTTAACGGTTCGTTTCATTTTAAACACTATTAAATAAAGCCTGTTAGGAAACATAATTTGAGTAGGTGTATGTTCTCTAATTAGCATAATATTAAGTGATACTATCTATAAAATATCTTATATTTGTATGATACTATAACTGTACTATAAATACGGTCATAGTATCATATAGGTTAAAGTTACATCTATGGACGTAGCATGTCTGTAGTATTGCTATAGTATATCTAATAGTATGTATCTTTACACTCGTATATATAGCATATATGTACATCCCTTTTATAGTATTTATAATACCGTAAATGCGCACAAACAATGGTAAATCTAACTGTCAAGCAATAAAAAATAATTCCAACACTTTAAAGTATCATAACGAATCTAAAACTGTTACTTCTTGCCATTTTAGACCGTCTTATCATCATGTGAAATTACAGTAATGGTTTGATTTTTACCTAAAAACGTTTTAATTAAAACGTTTTAAAATTAGAAAATTATACAATGGCATAAACATAAGCGTCTTATCAAACTTCGTCACATTAAATGTGATCTTTTTATGACTGATTGAATAGCGCTTGACTGAAATCTCACCCGACGGATAGTGACGATACAGAGAGAGAGAAAACATTGTACAATCAAAATACGTAGAGAAGACACGAAAAATAAAAACAAAACAGTACAGTAAGGCAGTTATCACTATGTAGCGATTTATTCCAGGCAAACTTAAGGTTATGGGAATTTTAGAAAAATTAAAAAGGTTAAATGGTGGTGACAGTTAAAGTAAACAAATACGAATAGTTTGTATAATAATAAAATTATAAACAAAAATATATACGCATGTAAATAAATAAATGCATACATAAATACAGTCTAAGATTGAGGAGTGCTATCCTGGTAGGGTAGTCATTTTACCTGTTGTGGTTTCTACACAGCATTGTACCGGGACGCATTTGTTGTTTGGTACTAGCGAAGACCGAAACCTCCCACTTTATACGACATTTCCAACAGTTGAGAAATTTATTTTAATTCAGGGATATCCACAAGACTTCAACGTCAGACTCGAGTCGTAAGTTTTCAGGAAGACGGTGCAATATGTTTGTTTGTTCCAGACCGTATCCCCCTTTTTATAAGATGTTCTCGCGACTTACTAGTTACGGCTCGATACACCCGGAAGACTTCTCGGCTCCTTAACATCTAATACTATGGTATAAACAGTATGAAAAACTTGAAAGCCTTCTTTGATTACAAATATATTATATAATAGTTCTAAAAATATACTCACTTCCTTGTTCCATAAGAATCTTATTATGTTACAAAAATATTTCAAGTTATGATTTTTATAACTATTGTTAAGTAAACTGAATAGTGTTTTAGCGAGTAAAGTTTATCATAAATAATTAAAATAAATATATATATTTTCTTCAGAAGTAACAAATAGAAAATAACGAATAAAATACGATTTGATAAACTAAGCAAATTTTCAGTTATTTTTTCTCTATTTTTCAATACTTATGTTAGGTAATAAATCGAAAGAAAAGAATACAATGTTTTGAGCTTCAATGGAAAACCTGAAAATTTTTGAAAACGTTCCTGGGCTAATTATTCACAATCTGAGGAATTAAAGTATAGTAAAGGGATAAATGGAAATCCTCAATCGTAAGTAAAAATCCACTACCTTTCTCTGGCCTCTTGATCAATGACCATTTAGTTGTAATAATTTTATGTATATGTTTATTGTGGATGTAAATATGTGCGAAGTAGTATAATATAGTAGGTAAAAACATTTCTGGACATCACTTATCCTTTTTCTTAGTAAATACATACATATACATTCATGTATAGTTTTTGGTGCATAACAAGTTGTATTGTTACCTTTTTCTCGAGATAAAATTGTAATACACCAGGAAACTTACGTCGCAATGCCATTTTTTCTTAATTAAAAGCAGCTATTATCTTGTTACTAAGTGGCGCTCCCTATAAAAGGCTAATTTTGCGCTCGTCGGTCATTTCTTTGATGACATTGGTCTCCCTGATGAGTCGGTGATCTCGGTGTCACGACAAATAGCCGGTAATACACTTAGACGAGAGGACGAGGACACCCTAATAGCGCGGGGCGTAACGTGATTCGCCAGTGCTCTATTACCTTAATGCTCTACAAGACTTCGGCCAACAAAGGAAGGATCTTAATATAATATCGACGGGTAGCCACGTCCTTATAGGTACCGATGTCTGGTGAATTTGAATTTCCACTGAACTCGAAAAACGTTGGATACTTTGCGTATTTATAAAAGCTTTTAGGGCACCGTTGGCGTTATATAAATAAAGTAGCTTACGTGCGATAGTTTATGTTTACCTTTATGTACCGTATATGTGAATGACTTTAATGGGTAATGTGTTTAATGGAGTACTAAAGTTGATGTTAATCTATACTGACCTAGATATTGAACTTTAGACACGCTGTGAATTACATTTTGTGGGTATTGGTAGAAACTGAGCCGTCATATTCAACTATGTGGCTTTCGTAAGAATTATGTTGGATGTGGTCCACTAAGAAAGCGAAAAGATTGTAGTTAACGCGTTATTGCTATCATTATCTAATATTACATTATAATATTATTACATTTTGAATATAGAAAAAGCATTGTATTTCTTATAATATACTGTTTATGTAAACTGAATGATATTAGAACTTAATTGTTGTTATACTTCCGTTAATAAATAAATAAAGGAAGATTTAAAAAAATATACAATTTATATACCGAGTATTTAGGATGTAGCTTCCGAAAACTAAGACGTTTCCTAATACCCGATATCATTGTGTTAGATAAGAAAAAAATGTCAGAAATATACTCAAACTCTATTAACGGATACATAACACGATGGCAATGTTGATATTTTGACCCGGTTATTAAACCATGATAATTGTAGTTTAAAATTTAAATTTTAAATTAGGTTAAAATTTAGGTAGGATTCAAGTAATGTATAAAAAAAATTTAGAGAAAAACCTTTTATATATCATAATTCAATTTAATTTCTTTTTGTGACCCACAAATGAAGAGTGGACTATTATATTCAGGTAAAGACGTCGCCATTGTCAGGTTTGAAGATCATTTGGGTCGTATGCGTAACTTAAACATAAGGGTACTTGAAAAGGACGTCAATCACTAGTATGTTCTTGACAGCCTGTAAGCATCCTAACATGAATTGCTATAATAAATTATCTATCAAGTATCTATTGTAATTTCGTGAAAATTTTAACCGTATTCACGAATTTTCTTTCAGTTAAATATCAAAAAATTACTTAATTTTCTAATGCAAAGAAAAAATACACAACAGAGTTTGTTGTTGGTTTTTTCAGAACATGAAAAACCCCTTGTAAAATAATATTACATTTTCAGTCACTAGAACAAATTTGCTGTACACATGTTATAGTATTTTGTTATTATACAAAAACCTTGAAGTCGCTAGTTGCAAGTATTTTTGATCACGTAGTCACAGTAAAATATAACTTAGGTGTACTTGGAGCCAGCTGCTTGCCTCCCGAGAATACATGAGATAGCACTTCAAAAGCAAGACGTTACAGAAATTGCAAAATTTTCTTATTTAATAAAGTAAATTGACACTAATGTTACACGGCCTCTCTGGATTAATAGTGTGAGTTCTCGCTATTCCGGTAAAATTCGCTATTTTGAGCTCCGGCCTAACTTTTAGAATATGCCATTTTAAAATGCTATGTTATTGTAAGTTATTTTCGTGCCCTGTAAAACTGCATAACAAGAAATATAAGTGAGTCAGTATACAGTTATATAGAAAGATATTAATTTGTACGACGTAACCGTATCAATTGCTTCTCTATTACAGCTTTTAAACAAACTCGTTAACTTCTTAAAATCATTAAAAAGAAAGATACCTTTAGACCTTGAGCTTTCAATAGATGGCGCTTTACATTTTTATGCAAAACAAATTTAATTAACAGATGAATTTATAAAGAAAACTTTATTAACATTAAGTGACATCCATAGCTGGTTAAAAAAATGTATTTAAACTTGAATGGATGAATTAAAAAATGTTTTATTAACGATTAAAAATATACAAGGTATAAATAGGTAGAGTGTGAACTAATAGTAGGAATTTACAAATAATATCAACATAATTCATTACATTTTAAATAAAATATTATTTATACAACATTTCTTTAATATAAAGATATTTACTCATTAAATAATTAAGTACAATAACAAAATGATAGGACAATTACCCAAATGCTTTTATTTGACGAATAATTGAATAAGACGATTTTATAAATAAAGTTAATATATTGTCGTCATAGTTACTTAAAGTTATTAATTTGTCTTAATACTAACTTAATTAAGATTCATCTATTGTGGTATTAAGGACGCGCTGAATTAATTAATTGCTCTAACGACGAAATTAAAAGTTTTTCATTAAGTTTCAGATTAAACATCAAAGCTTTATAAACTAAATTGATGGCTTACTTAGGTTAAATTTATTTCTACTAAATTTATTGGGACTTCAAATGAATTTCAAAATTACTCTAGCTTCTTTTGTCTGGGAATTGGCCTGTATGTAAAAGGTGTACAGGTCTCATTTAAACTCTTAGAACATCTTATTCCCATGGGTGCTTGTGGACATAAAATAACCATTGTTATTCCTTAATACGGTATCTGTTAAAATCTCATAAAAACTTGTCCGTTTTGAAAATGCATGGTTACAAAACGTTATCTCTGTTCATTTAACAAAACTTACCAATTTTTATTAAGCCGTTTAGGCATGAAAAATTAACACACAAATTTATTTAACACACAATTTACATTTATAACATTATTATACATTACTATTCTACTCTTTTGGTTCGTTATCTTTGCTGTCTTGCATTTAGACATTATTAACTTCTAGAAGAGCCGAAGAAACCTATTAAAACATAACGACTTTTTTAAAGACCCAAAATAGTAAATATGCACAGGTGTTGCGTAAATGTACAAGGAAGAGATAAGATTAAAATAATAAACACAAGTTCCGTCGGCCATTATTATGTAATGTATGTCCTGAGTTAGACAATTTAACGTCTTAATTAACTTCACAAGGAGTCAGAAAATTAAAGAGGCTGTTAAAATCTTGAAATGATTAAGTGTTCTTATAACTTTTAGGTTCACAAGCTTTACGTACAGTCATTTTCTTAATTACTTTCGTCAGTGTGACAGTAACTTTATTGTAAGGTCGTTACCTAAAAATGTGCTTGGCTTTTATATGAAGTTTGAACATATTAAAGTTTTTATTTCTATTTATTTAGTTATTCATGAAACGTATATAGGTGACGACCACGCTGACGCAGTGGTACGAGTACTTGCTTTGCTAGCAGAGGTACGATTCCCGGTAGGGTGATTTTAGGAAATTACTTAGGTACGTCTCAACTTGCATTGAGGATTACGGGCCTCGGGGCTTTAGTCCCATTGCCCGGGCTAGGTCTCGAGCAGTGCGCGTATGCTCGATAATTTATTTTTGCCCGTAGTATCAAACGGGCTGGTACCCGCCGGCGACGCCAGCGGGCCCATCCAGGTCTAGTCCATTGAGGTCAAGCCGGGTGTAGCCACTGCCGGCGCGTCGTCAGAGCCATCATCACCCACGTCGGATGGTAGTGACAGCAGAAGCTCACAAGGTAAGGGGCGCCCAGTGTTTGCCACTTCTGGATGGTGGCTGGCAATCCCATGGAGGTGTGTGTGCGGGGAGCTATAAGCTAGGCGGAGCATCCTACTTGACAGCTGGCGGACAAACACCTACACGGTGGGCGTCCTGGCGTCGCGGTGTATTACGTCATTCCTGACGTACCTCGGAGCTCCTACTATCATTCGTAGGCTCTTGTTCTGTTGGATCTGCAGCCTTCACCTTTGGTACCCTGAGTAGAAGGAGTACCAGGCAGGGGCCGCATACATCAGTCTGGAGCGGCTCCGTAGACCTTCAGCTTCGCTTTTTTTGGGAGACTTGAGGTAAAAAGCGGCCATAGCATCGACCGGGCCGCCGGAGCCTAGCCCACGGAGTGAATCACCGTGTCTGCCAGGCGCAGCCCGCGGTCAATGCGACAAGTAGCGTACTGTGATGCTATATTTAGGAAATTATTGTTCCTGATTTTTTTGAGTCTGGACTTGTGGGAGGCTTCGGCCGTACCACCCTACCAGCAAAGATGTACCGCCAACCAAAGAGATTTGTGTTTCGGTACAATGCTGTGTAGAAACCATAATAGATTAATTCCCTCTTACCGGATACCAGAATGCATTCTGCGTTGAAGACTTGCCATCGGGTGTAGTGAAGCGCTAATCTATTAACTATAAAAAACGATTTTTAATGCCAAAATTGTATTTATAACCAATTAAAAGATTTATGATTTGACGTTAAGAAAAAATTTAAAACGATTTGTTAATAATACGCCATGTTATATTTAATGACTATTGTATATATTATCAGGGAAGGAACGAAACATTATGATGAATAAATTTAAATGAAAAATAAAACCAATTCGTTCGAGATAAAATAATAATGATGTTTAATATCTAACTATAACGATACGAACGTTATTTGTTTGGTGGTAAATATTTTATGTAATTACAATTTTTTTTCCTAGGAGCTATGTAGTTATATAGCTTGTGCTGAAAAGAAGTGATAAATGCTTTTTCACTAAATAATTAAAATCACTAACCACAATTGCAGCACTATACATACACTTGATCAGGAAAGAAGTATGTATAAGCATTTAGGTTTTTTATCTAAGAGTATTTCGAAAAAATTATAAAATTGACACCAAATCCAAATCTAAAAACACGTAAAAATAAAAAGTAAGCCAAACACCCCGTAAGTCATCACATTACTAAATGTTTCACACAGTGAAAATATTACAGACATTAATAACAATGTAATTAAGCTCGCTTTTAAGGAAATTAATTTATTTTCATGGCTGATGAAAGTGTAACATTATAGCTTGGTACGAAAATAAATTTGATGGTATTTTATGATTAAAATTAATATGTTAAATAAAGGTCACGTTGTAATTTTGTACGTTTACTCGATGAATTTTGCTTTTCAAAAACTAACATTGCTGTTTAAAATGATATTGTACACGATAAATTTGTATTATTTTTAATAGTTCTTTTATTGTTCTTTAAACATTATATATGGCACATTAAAATAAACTTTTCATTTGTACTAAAACACTCAATTTAAGTAAAATTTCGAAAACTCGAAAACAAAAGAGGTTATTTAAACTACAAAAAGTATCGCCTTATACTTTAGGACTAGACTACAAGCCCATGGAATAAATTTACCAATGAAATGAACCAACGTAAATAACGCTTAGAAGGCTGTTACTATATCATAAAATAACTTTGTGCGCTATGTCGTCATTTCTGAGCGGTACAGGTGAGTAAACGAGTAAATAATTATTTTTTATCCTAAAACTTTATTTGTTACCATTTATAATGTATGGCTCTAAAATACAACGGTAAAATTTAATAACATTTTATATAAAAAAAAGTTGCCGTATATAAATTTATGATCTTACTGCAGTAATGACTCGGTAAATCCTAAAATGTAGATAATTGCTGTGAGATCATAAATTTATGTAAGACAACTTTTTTATATAATATTATTAAATATTACGTTGTACCTTATAGCTGTACATTATAAATTATAACAACTAAACATATTAGGATAAAAAAATAACGATTTACTCGTGTACTCATCTGTATCGCTCGGAAATGACGTTATAGCGCTCAAAGATATATTATGATATTGTAACAGCCTTCTAAGCATTATTCACGTTAGTTCATTTCACAGATTAATTTTGTCTATGGGCTTGTAGTGTATAATTAAATACTTAATATTCGTCTACTGAGGTTCAACTACAAGTAAGTCTTCAACTTTAAGTGGATGACACTTGACGTTAGTTCATTTTTCCAAATATTAGTTTTATTAATTTTTATAAAATTAAAATTGATTAAATTTAACGATATTGCCAAAACTTGTAGAAGGTCATCTACTGAACACATGTAAAAGGTTTCTTACTATGTAAAGAGTTTAAAAAGTTCGTGCTACATGGATTTGTACTTTTTTAGTTTCGTATAATATTTTTTAGTAGGTTTTGTCTGCCTCGTTGATCTAGAAGTCAGCTTGTTACGCTGCAGACATGAGGTCTTGGATGCAAGTCCCGGGATAAGGTTAATTCAAAAAGAAGAAGAAGAAATTTTTCTCTTGTTTCATAAGAAATTTTTAGTATTTGCCCGAAGTTAGTAAGCTGGCGGTGTGCTCCACTTCCTGCACCTGATTTCTCTCCAATCGTGTCAGATTGCTGTCACATTTGATTATGAAAGTGAAGGATTAGAGAGTGCACTTGGATTAATGTTTATACTTGTGTACTATGCCTGTCAATCCGCAGTGGAATAGCGTGGGTATAATTGTTCAAAAACCCACTTTCCTATGAGTAATATATAATAGACTGCAAGTTATCTTACCCTTTTTTTCTAAACAGGAATTTGATAGTTTGTTTTATTTAATTCTAAGTAATAATTGTTTAATAAGGTACAGGATGTGGTAGAAAAATAACGTAGTTGTTGTAATTGCTCAAAGCCAAGAACTTAATACTTCTTAACGAAGTAGAGATAACGACTTACGAATCCGATGTCGTCGCCTGTGCTTTACTGAGTCTGACCTAAATTTATAAATGGCGTCTGTAGCCTAGATTAATTCTTTTAAGTTTAATTTTAAACTCACTATAAGTAACATATTGTTCATCACAAATCAAAGAGTAAGTGATTTAAAAAAATCAAGTAGACTTTAACCTAACGTTGACAACGTTAGGTTCAAGTTGTGTTCTATTCCTGGGAAGTCAAATTTTGCAAATTACATTTTCTAATTCGTCCGAATATAAACTTATAGGAGGCTTTGGCCATGGCTAATTACCACCATACCAATTGAATCAAGCCGCCAACCAAATATTTGTATTTCGGTACGATGCCACGTAAAAACCATACGAGGTAAATTCCCATTTACTGGGATATCGCGGTTTGGTCTTATAACCCAAGATATAATCTATCTTCAATATATCAATCTTTCAATCAGGTAAGATTAAAAGCAAGCGTTAACCTGTTAAGAAAATTACTTGTAATAGAAACGAATTGCAGCTAAGTCTCCTTCTCCGAATATGCAGGATTGCTAGCGATGTTTAGCTTCTTCAGAAATCACAATTTATATAGATAAGGTTAGTAATGTCTGCCCAGGATTTGAACCCGCAACTCTCTAAACAAGGTTTCACTCGTCTGTCGACTTTCTCATTACTGTCTATTATTAAAATTATGACCATTTTTTCACCAAGTAATACGCCGACATGAATATTTTGGTATAGTTGAGAAGCTTGACATTATAAACCTGGTCTAAATATTTGATATAAAATTTCGCCGCTATATTGATAACTAATCAAAGCTTATTAAAGGTAAAAGGTAAGTAGCAACCCATTAACGTCCGACTACTGGGCACAGGCATTCTCGCTCATAGCAGAAAAGTTTTTAGAGCATAGACCCACCACGCTGCTCCACTGCGGATTGCCAGGCATAGTACACGAGTGCACTCTCTATTCCTTCACTCTCATAGTCCGATGTGACAGGAATCCGACACAACCGGAGAGAGATCAGGTGCAAGACCGACGGCTTAACGTGCTCTCCGAGGCACGGGGGTGGATCACACCGCCAATTTCCCAACTTCGGGCAAATATTGAGAAAACCTTAATAGAAAACTCAATATTTATTTAAGAATTGGCCCGGGGCGGGACTCGAACCCAGGACCTCATGTCTGTAACCGAATATTATAACCACTAGACCAAGGCAAAACTTATTATAAAGAACCGATATTATCGACATCTGATGTTAATTTTATCTTACAAATTTGCTATTTCTGCTGGTATATTACTTATATATTTGCTATTTCTACTCTTTATACGAAATAAATTCCAATTTTTGTAGTAATTACTACTATTTCATTTTTTCAATTCATGTATTTTAAGCTTACTTGTGAATTTATTCACTGTAATACGACATATAACTTATGCTATAATATAAATAATTTAGCCAATAACCAATGTTGTAATCCTATTACGGTATTGTTAAATTGTTACCACAATTCCAGCAAATCGTCTTATAACCCCGACAATTATACAGACTAATTAATAACAGAGCCTTAGAGCCAATGACAAGTCATTTGCAGTGCATTATGGCTGTTGCAGTGTTGTATTTATCCTTAGCTTTACGGTTATGGATGGTCAGTGCAGACCATCTGAGGACAGTTAAACTCACGCTAAGTCAATTGTCGTGCGATTACCATAATTTAATATGGATATATTTCTGAAATTTTCAATAATGAACGTATAAGCTGAGGTATATATGTTGTTCAAATTTGCAATCGTTAATAAAATTCTCTACTATATAATACTAGCTGAACTGAATGTTTTTTTGGGTGCATTTTTATTAATTTAGGCAAATTGTTTTACAAGTAAGAAACATACCCGCACTGCCCTTTGAGGGTGGCATTTCGTTTGATTGTTTCTATTATGTAAAAAAAATTCTGACCAAGTTTTACATTCCGTAAAAGGTATCACACTATGTCTTTGTAAATGTGAAATTTTTTTTAATGGGAAAGTTTGAATTCTTTAATTAACACCCCCGCAACCCCCCTTGTGGATGGAATTTCGTAAAATCCGTTCTTAGCTGAACTCTACTCGGCAAAAGAAATATTCCTACCAAATTTCAAGTCTCTACGCCTTATGGTTCCAGAGATATCGTGATGAGTCTATNAAAACATTTTTAATATATGATATTGATGCAGGTTTTTGAAGGAAATATAAAGACGATAGAGACATATATATAATAACTTAAAATTAACTAAATTTAGTGTGCAATTGGCAGTCTTATCTCTAAATAGCGATCCCTTCCAGACAACCCTTGCGTTTAGGAAGACATAAGGAAAGTTTAGCAAGCATAAAGCATAGGGGCGTAAGGTTCTCCGCCGTCTTGGTAATAAATTCAAACCATAATTTCTATACTGTGGGCGCTGATGGGTAATGTTGCAATCAAACACTTTATTAATAAACTCAGATTATAATGTTCAGTCACTTAATGTTCCCGATATCAATTTACACAAACTCATTAATAGTAATAGCTAGGAACGCGATAGTTTGAGAAGTAGACCGCACCTACAGGCTGTCACCCGAGAACTACCGAAAGGCGTGCGCAGGATTGTCTGCTCCTGAGTTCTTCTCAACTTTAGTTGAGGGTTGCGGGCCTCGAGGCAGTGCCTCCTTACCAGGGCATCTTCCTCAGACATCAATTTGATGCCTGGTATTTCTTTTTGCCCGCAATCATACGGGCTGGATCCCGCTGGCTACGCTAGCGAGTCCATCCAAGTAAATTAATTCAATGGTTCGGGTATTGCCACTGATATTGCGTCGTCTCCGCCTACATCAGGAAGCCTGACAGCAGAAGCTCACGAGCAGTGTTTGCTGCTCTTGGGTGCTGGCTGGCAATGCCGTGGAGGTGTATTTGCCGGGAGTTGTCCGCGTGGCGGAACACACTCCTCGCCAAGTTCCGGGCTAACACCTCCACGATGGGCGTGTCCTGGTGTCACGGTGGATGACCTCATTTCTGCTGTATCTCGGAGGTTCTACTATCATACGTAGGCTCTTGTTCTGCTGGATCTCCAGCCTACTCCTACTCCCTGAGCAGAATGAGTACCACGCAGGAGCCACATACGGCAGTCTGGAGCGGACGTAGTTTCCGTAGACTTTCAGTTTGGCTTTTATTGGGAAACTTGAGGTAAAAAGCGGCCGCAGTATCGACCGAGCCGCCGCAGCCGGGCCCACGGCTTGAGGCACCGTGTCCGCCAGACGCAGCTCGCGATCAATGCGGCATCCCAAGTAGCGTATTGATGTCTGCGTCCTGCGTCCTGCCCCCCGATATTCAGCTGACGATGCGGCTTATGACGGCCGAACATAATGGCCGACGTCTTATCAACGTTGACAGACATTTCCCATCTGTCCAGCCAGTCCGGCAGCAGATTGCCACCATTGACTCTGCCCCACGCCGATAGACAGCGCCAGACAGATGGCGCCAGCGTTCCACAGACTATCTCACTGCAAGATATATATATATATATATATATATATAAATAAACATATATGCATAAGGATGCAGGCCCATGTCACGCAATGAAAGATTCAAATGAAGACAGGTAGGGGTTCACCAAACGCTATTTGAAGATGGAGATTCTCTGGCACTTGGAAAATAATTCATTAAATAAATATATTTTGCAAAAATGTACCGTCATCTATTGAAAAAATCACGTAATAGGTTAAAAGATGTCCTAGGGTGAGCTAGTAAAATATGAAATTTATTGCGAGTGGCGTTTGTTTTTATTTAAGTTTACCATTGACGTACATATATAAGTTTAGTCAGTGATAATATTCCATAATCTTGGAAGAGAGATTTAAACATAGGGCAAACTATAAATAATAGTATAATTTATACATAACAAGATGGGGAATAATGTGACATACAACTTTATCACCTTTACAAACTTCATCATTTTATCATTTCTCGTTTAAATGGAATAACTGTGAAAAGCTGCCCTTAAATGTTAAAAACAAAACAAATTTAATGGAAAATAATTTTACTGATTAAAGATAAGATTATTTATATATAAGGAATAGGACAAATATAAAATATCATACTTACTTCAATACGCCATATTTAAATAAGAAGAGCTAATTACACGGTAGAAATGTTTAATATAATATCATCATAGCTCGGATCTTGAGAAGAGAATCAATCAAATGAAACCCTATGATTTCTTAGAATATTGTGAATGAGTAAAATCAATAGAAATGTAATTTGTTTGATGTCTCATAATTATATTATATTATAGAATATTTCTACGACTTTCAACATGATCTACCTAGCATTGATTCTCTATGGTACTCACTATGAAAGCAATGACATAACTATTCTCCCTGGAAGTTAAGATCAATAAAAGCAAAATCAAAATTGTCTTATTCTAGTAGGCTCAAAAAAACCTTTGAATCGTCAGTAGTCTGTACGTTGGTTACAACTCTACCACCGATTGGAAAAGTTGAATCCGCTGAAAAGAAACCGGCAAGAAACTCAACGGTTACTCTTTTATAGTTTTGCGTGTAACAATGTATAATTTATTTGTTTCTGTAAGCAACTGAAATCAAGTCCAAACATTTCTATCGCTTAAATAATCTTCGCTTAATATGCCTTTTGTTAAATGATGTTTTTGACATATTTCTTAAAATTATGTGGAGGCAAGTTTGTTTTAACTTCTTGTATTACAATTGTGTATATACAAGATATTATTCAACATATCGAAATAAAGAGGCGTATCGGAATGGCAAAGAACGCCATGTCTCAGCTCCATAGAACTTGGAAGGATAGGTGAGTATCTCTTAAAACTAAAATTAGACTACTACGAAGCCTCGTCTTTTCAATGGTGCTGAGGCGGGGACCTTGAGATCATCAGACCGCAATTGCATCGATGCTTTTGAAATGTGGTGCTGGAGGAAAATGTTTCGAATACCGTGGACAGCACCTCGGACCAACGCATCAATTCTTAAGAAAGTCAAAGTTACAACTAGGTTTTCCACCATCTGCCTAAAAAAATACTTGAGTACTTTGGGCACATTGAGAAAGAAGTCGGAGCCCAATGCGTTGGTCCGATCTGACCCGCACCACATTATAGACTTCCGTCTACGATGCTTTACACGCCGCGGAAAGCAGAGGCAAATGGCGTTCTATTATAAAAAGAAAATTGCTCATCAGAAGTGGTTGTCACGACCCTCAAAATTGAGGAAACGAAGCAAGGAGGAAGATTCAACATATATTGTGACGGATGGAAAGAAAAACATACGTCGGTTTGTACATTCAAAATAATTTTCTGATAATAAGCAGAGGGCTATAGCAATTGCTAGAAACGTAAAAAGCGTTTGTAGTAGACGAATATAACTTTGTAATGCAACAGAAATGATCAGAAAATTTTAGTGAGCATCTGATTGAGTAAAAATTGGTTGAAAAAATCGTTAGGTTAAATCTATAAAGGACATAAGTAGAAACATCTTTGCATTTTACTTTTATATTTAACAGTGTTTTTTTATAAAATGTAGCGAAACAATAAATGGATAAAATATGTTTACATAATATTCCTCTATCCAATCGCCATTGTGTGTAACAAATCCAAATCGACGAGCACATAAATTCCGATATAAGCTGCTGCATGCAGTACATATACAGCCATTTGCATATCAATTTGAAAATTAAAGCTTTGAAAAACAAATTATATCTCACATTAAGAAGATGTTGTGTTTGAAATTTTATACGATATGTTAGTAATAAACATGGCTAATGTTATGTTACTTAAGAAATTTCAGTCTTGAAACTTACTGCCTTATAAATAGTGCTATAGTTCATGACTTATATATGTAATACATCATTCAATGTTGTATGTTTTGTATAATTTGTATTATTACTTTTGATTAGCATATGCAATAAACTCTGATTTTATTCTACCTTCAATTCTTCATCATTTTACGAATGTGTTATTAAGTTAATTTGTTTATTGTGATGAAGAATAATTGAAGCTGGCTTTTAGCCTTATAATACATGTTGAAATATGATATTATGCTCTCATATGATGCAGTTAAGCCGTAAAACATAGCTTAATATTCTTAAAGAATCTGCCGGCGCAATGATGCATATGTTCTTTAGTAAAGGTTCTGAGTTCGATTCCTAGCAGGACAACTTTGCGAAATAGTATTTTCTAATTTGCCTGCGTTCTGACTAGAAGTTACTATCCATCCAGCATAACAAATTTGTGTTCCGATATTGCGTTGTGTATGTTAGAACATAGAAGTTGGAAGTTATTGAGTAATATAATGAAAACAATTAAAAATATCAAAAAATCATTGTGCAACATTACAAAATGTTATGCGTTACGAGGTAACTTTGCCGGGTGGAACAATTTTGTAAAGATAGTCTTTTCGAACTGTTTCGTGGTGTAGTTATTTTTAGAGAAGTAGTGCTAAATTGTACAAATTCGAATCGTGACGTAATTATTAGTATACTGCAAGTTGTGTATAATTAAATAGTGGAAATAATAAAAGTTGTTAGTTATTTTAAGTTTTTATAATATGTAGAAACCATAATAGGTAAATTACCTTTTCGGGACATATATTTCTTTCTTTAATGAGCTTCCAACTTGTCAGTAACACGTCTTACCATCAGGTATTAAATCTGTCAAGCACTGTCATCAATTAAATATCCTTGTTTAATTTTGTGAGTTCAGCATTTTAATTTTTTTTTTGGAAATTTCATTAATTAAAAATCGGTATTTTGTTTTAAAAATTTATACGCCTTTGTCTATCTGAAAATTTTCGTCTGTTAATAAAGAGGCAGTTACGTTTGTTTAAATACCACACAGTCTATATCGCGGATTGTTAAAACCTCTCTTTTATTTCGGGTGTTAGGAATAATGAAAATCGCATTTCTTTGTCGAGTTTGTGTACCCAGTGTCGTATTCAACTCGTTCCGTAAAATTCAATTTTGGGAATTTGTTTCCTTCCAACAAATGCGGCACAGAATACTAATGTCGTATTACTTCTGCTAAAAGACTCTGGCTACCTATTATTTTAATTTCAGTATCGAATTTGGTACTTTTATCTCAATTATACACTGTGTACAACTTACTAAAATGTTACTTTCTTTATATTCGGTCTAAATAGCTCTTTAAAATGCAGAATAAGACATTTAGATAAAGAGACATGGGATGCTAATTGTTGTGGGTCCCATGTTAGATAGTAAAAATAACGTGATATTATAATTTGATTAATGGGTTAATTGCATTCTATGTCTTTCTTTGGTTACATCTCGCATTATATTTCAAATTTTACGACTTGGTAATTTTTATAGTAAGTACTGACAAAATCAAAAACGATTACGTAGGCGTTTTCTTTGGTTGTTGGTACTTATTCTTATAAAACATATCTATAATGTGTAGAAGGTATTTTTACTCATAGTATGTAATATATTGGCGTAACCAGTGTGCATTGTACTAACTCATAATATAACATTATTTAATCTATATTTCCATAGAAGAAAAGGCTATTCTTTAATTTCTCAATTTTACAACAATTTTTTACGTATAGTCTTTGATAAACCGGTAGCCGCTGGACCTATAATATTATATTTCTTTGATAATAGAACATTAAAATGTTCAAACTTATAATTTAATGATAAATTCGAATTATGACCAATAGTAACAATAAAAATCTAAATTTTAATATCTTCATTATTGCACACTTAATGAATTATTAGTTCTTTTTATAGTTAAAATAAGTGCAAGCTAAAGGCGGCTACTTAGGTTTAAGACAACATTAAAAAAACATGTAACTGTGAACTATTTTAAGCCTCAATAGACTTTCTGTCTAAGTTACCTTCGCCTAGTTTCTCGGAAAAGTTGTTACCGACGCTTTTGTTCTTTCTAACGCATGAGCGCAAGTTTTTCAGTAAATAGAACCAGTCACTTAAGACAGCTATAGAACTTTCTTTTCCTGTAAATTGTCAATTTATTTTAAAATACGTTTCCAATAAATATTAAATGTAAATAAAAAATATTCTAAAACAATTCTCAGAAGATTTGCACTTTCAATCGTTATAATGGGTCTATATAAAATTTATGGCATAGAATAACTAGCTCTTTGATACTATATCACTAACTATGTCCAGTGAAATAGCCTGGATTATGCCCAATCTTGGTGATATACATACAATACTGTATATTTAAAAGCTCTCTGTGATATATTTTTGTTTTCAATCACAATTTTAAAATTTCATACGTTATTTAGAGTACATATAAAAATATATAATATATTATGTGTAGTCATTAATATAAACATGTTTTGCTTAAAGTAATAAAATGCTAGTATTAAGATACAATGAGACGTGCAGCGCTTGTTATAAATTCTTATATGTTTTCATTGAATGTAATGAGACAACTCGTACTTTGATGTTCCTTTTATTCTGAACACTCTTATAATAAATAAAAGAGAATTATCTTGTTATAGCTTAGTTAAGAGATAATTTATAGTACTCATTTTTTCGATCAATTGTTCTTTTATATTCTAGGAATTCAATAAAGTTGCGAAAGCTGTCTAACCATAAAATTTGATAATATTGTGTTATTAACATCCTTACGTATTGATTTTATATTCAAAACCATATCTCCCTATATCGTGTCATATTTTCCTGAATCAATAATAATAATATATTGAATATCTTGCAGAATACTAAATACATAAGCTAGCTCAACAAAGATTCTGAGGGGACTGAGAATTACGTGCTCTATTGCACTCGCCACTGGAGTGCACTCCGTTAGCATATGCAAATGTTTGTAAACGATGGCGCGGTGCATCACAACATTTCCTTAGAAGCCAAATAATAGTAATGAATCTTTACGAAGGAGAGATGGATTATTAAAAAAAAGGGAACGCGCTTCGCTAGCAATGGTCCTGGACAGATTACCGACATGGAAAATTGCATTTTGTAATTAGTCTGAATCTGGACTGGTGGGAGGCTCCAGCCTTGGTTTTGTTGAGCGAAAAAATGCATTCTGGTGCAATACTGTGTAGAAACCATAAGACGTTAATTATCTTTTACCAGGTTAGCGCGCTTCCATACTAGACTGTATCATCAGGTGAGATCACAGTCAGGCCTTACACTGTCAGTAGTAAAAAAAAATGTTTAAAACAGAGCTATTTGTACGAACACTAAAAACATTGTTTTAATAGGATGGTTATCTCAATTTATATCAAACGCGAGTCATTAATGCCGTAGAAAATAATTTACAAAACTAGTTATGCATTTAGACAACGATTAATATGGTTCTGGTAATCAACTAAATGACTTCGTCGAAAGTGCTCGCGCCTACCTACATTTTCTTACTAAAACAAATTCGAGCTCAAAGCTCACGTAATATAAGGTGAATCCGCGAAAATTTTGAGGCAGCCACTATCCTGGCAAGCTTCCCGCCCTTAGATATTTTGGCGGATATGACAACGAGGCTATAGACTCACAGTCGTGTGATTTTCAATGGTGGTGGACTAGTTGGAGAAACTGAGCTCACAACGCTAAAAAGTGTAGAGTATCAACAGGCAATTGAGACCTGGGTGAAGCACCTCTGGGAGGATAGAAGCGCATGTCAACAAGTCGTAGGTGCTGTTTTACCAAACATGAAGGCCTGGCTAGAAAGGAGGTGGGGAAGTGTCACCTTCCGGCTGACACAGATATTTACGGGGCACGGTTGCTACGCAGAGTATCTGTGTCGGATAGAACGAAAGCAAACGCCTCAATGTCACCACTGCTGATGGGAAGAGGATGACGCCCAGCACGACCTGGAAGAGTGTCCAGCATGGACTTCGGAACGGCATCAATTGACCAGTAAAATTGGGAACGGCCTCTGTCTACCAGTCGTTATGGCGCAGATGCTGGCGAAGGAGGCTTCTTGGAAGGCGATGGTCTTCTTCTATGAATCCGTCAAGGGCAAGAAGGAGAGAGAGAGAGAGCGGGAAAGAGCCACTAGCTCCCGGAGACGGCAAGGACCGGGGCCAGCCTATTGAAAGACAAACATTACATATCCTTGATAGTGGGACCTTGGAGTCGCGAGCGGTAGCAACGGGGGCTGTGGCCGTTTATTAGCACACATACGACTCCAGGAAGACGGCAGGTTAATGTCTTAATCTATTGCCAGCAAGAGCCTAATAGAAGGAGCCTAAAAAGCACAACATAGCGGAGGCCCCGGCGAATTTTCCGGAGATCCCGGAGCTCTCCGTTATACGTAGAGGTAGGCCCTCGGGGGTTGTAGTGGAAAATACTACATAACCCGACCTATCCCCCGAAAAGTTCGGGTATCTTATAAAGATTTCCCCTCGACAAAAAAAAAAGATGAATCCGCGATTCGTAGTAGCACGGCTTCTGCAACATAAAAAGAAATAGTGGAATTACCAATACCTTGCTGAAAATAAATAATACATGGCACACACATATATATCATATCCTATTCATCAAACAGATTATGCTGCACTTCAGTCTGTGAAATTGTGCATGTCAGATCAGCAAATCATACATGCAAATTAATAAAAACTTGTCTTAATTATTGTCATCGTAATACTAGGTATTGGATATATTTTCATTCGTCAAATTTCAAAGTTAACCTCTATAAAAATATAGTTTAGCGTATTTCTGAATTTACTTGTGTCTTTATTTTACTAGTATCTATATTATATACGACTCGTTCGCCAAGATTCAATTTTTAAAAATTGTTCCTCTCACCAAATCGCGTCTGGAATATAAATTACAAAGAAAACTGCAACTAGTTTCTAGTATTGTAGTATTTTTACAACGTATGACTTTAGATGTTAGACACTCGTATAGTTAGAAAGTTTGCTTTAAAAAGGAATAACTTCTTACATTTTATAGGTGCTGACTTTTGTTTTATTGATGACAAGCAATTAACTATGATCTCACCTCATGGCAAGTGGTACAGTGAGAAGGAACCGCGATAACCTAGTAATTTCAATTTTACCAGGTTACTACACAGTATCGTACCGTTACGTTTCCTTAGGTCATAGTAACATTGTTATGTAGCTAGTATAAGGTATAAGTAGTATCTCGCCGAGTTATAGATTATCAAATTCCTTCAATCCGATCTTTCGAATTTTTTGATAATAATCGTAGACACTGTAATTAAAGGTTAAATTTTCTTTTTAAACGACTTCAAAAAAAGGAGGATGTTATAAATTTGCCTGTATTTTGTTACCTCATAACTTCCAACTGGGTGAACCAATCTTGAATGATTCTTTTTTTATATGAAAGGTAGTGCTTGTGATAGGATCCCATTTTCTTAATTCATTTCATGTGAGAACCGGATAAGTCTTAAATTTGCATTAAGCATGTTCGCTACAAATGTACGAATAACTCAAGATCACGGCAACCAATTTCGATTACTTGTTTTTTATTGGAAAGGGGTTGTTATTTTATACTTCCGGGGTTATTTAATGATAGTTTGTTTCGGTTTTGATTATGGGATCTCTGACAAAGTAACGGAACTCTTTAATTCTTAGGAGGAAATTAACGATACTCGGCAACGTACGTACCTACATATATAGCTATAGGTTGTAACCACATTCTCATCTTATACTGTATCATCACTAGTCATCAGTTGAGATTGCAGTCAAGCGCTAACCTGTTGCTCAATAAAAAACCTATTAATACATGCATTGATACTTTTACGATATGAATTTCTAATCAGTTTGGTTTACAGAAATCAGCTGTACCATTCAAGCACGTGCAACGGTGCTTAATGACAAGTAATTTGCAGTATATTATAGCCGTCGTAATGATGTAGTTATCTTTGGCTTTACGGTAATGTATGTTCAGTACAGACCATCTGAGACCACTATATTACGTACTGAATTAATCTTCGCTTATTAACACAATTAATACTACATGTAACTAACACATTCAAGGTAAATACGTAGAATTTCTACTCAACAATTAGATGTATTTTAGTCTAGTTCTTTTGACTATGAATAACTTGTATTTCGGCTGATTACATACTTATATTATTTATATCTAAAATTGCTTATAAACAATTAAAAATAATAAATTATATTTACATATTTTTTCATAATTAAAAATAAATTTGATATGAAAACCCTATAGGGTTTTTATTGTTAATAAAAATTATACATTCTGAGTTTGCAATGAGAATACTGTTATTGTTATTAAGAAGTTAAGATCATAGACAACATTCTAGATAAAAACATTAAAAATTTACAAGACAATTTTAAATTTTGCAACTTTTCAAGTGGTTGGCGATTAAGAGGCTTGGATGTATCGATTCAGTAAAAATATACGTCGGAGAATAAGAGAGAGAAGGAGGAAGCATAAAGCGTTGGGGCGTAGGGTTCTCCGCCGACATCGTCATTTATGGCATCCATAATTTTCATACTGTTCATACTGTTCCCGATATTAATTTACACAAACTCATTAATAATAGTAGCTTACGCGACAGTTTCAATAGTCGAGCCTGTGGCGGACCATCACCCAAGAACTACCGAGAGACGCGCGCCGGATCATCACTTATTGACTCTGCTCCACGCCGATAGACAGAAGGCACCAGCGTTCCACAGACTATAGCACTCCGAGATATATATTATATATCGACAAAAGTGTGTAATAGACGACACATGCTTAAAACTTTAGAAAGCTGGCAATCAAATCCAATATGTCTCCTAGTGTGGCATCATTTTGCTAAAGGTGAATTCTTTGAACAGCCAAAAAAGATTAACGTTGTAGCAATATTTTAGAAGACCATTTATATAATTAAATTTTACGAAGTCCATTCAGTTACATCGGTCTTGTACATTGAATGGAAGCGAATTTCGCTGTTCTGTTCCGAGTTCATGAATGGAATAGTCAAAAAGAACCGCGAATCTTTCACAAGGCAATAGAACTAAAAGCAAAGAAATAACCAACACTGAAATTCCACACTGAAACGCGGAAAGCATCGAAGCAATTTAAATGGAGATTGTTCCCAGAAATTAAATACGACAAACTTCGCAACTAAATTGTCGATCTCAAAGATTCAGCTCATTTCAAATTAAAGTCTTATTCAGTTCGGAAACGTGAATTTGAGTTATCCAAATTTTCTGGCAATGAATACGTCTAAGGAAGCTAACCAAGATCGAATTTTTTTATAATTAAATTATAAAAAAAGTAACAGTCCTCTCTTCAGGATTACAAGAAATTATTGCATCAATTTAATAGTTCAAAAACCACATAATGTACCTATGCTTCCTATTCATGTTTTTATTTTCAAAATTTAGATGTAGATTTTCCTTTTTTATTGTAACTTACACATCACATCAGTGTAATTTACTAAATTCATTTTTACATTGTTTAGTTGTTATGTGAACTTGCAACCCCCCACATGTGCAATTAAAAACGCATGCTGGTTTCCCTGTAATTGGATTTACACCAAAAATATACTTATTTGTTATAATCTGTTGGTAAACCTAATAAATAAACAAACAAAAATTAAAATGTACTAATACAAACGTATCAATAATTTAGTTTACAATAATTTTCCCAAAAATCTATAAACGTATTTCACATTTAAACAAAACAAATATTTTAAAAAAAAGTGTTATTCTAATAGGCGTAACTGTCAGTGAAATGTATAATAAACGACTTTTTTTACATAACTGTATAGTTTCTACAGATAAGAGGTCCTGGGTTCGAGTCCCGGGTCGGGCCAATTCAAAAAAATCAATATTGAGTTTTCTGTATAGATTTTCTTAATATTTGCCCGAAGTTGGGAAGTTGGCGGTGTGATCCACCCCCGTGCCTCGGAGAGCACGTTAAGCCGTCGGTCCTGCGCCTGATCTCTCGCCGGTCGTGTCGGATTCCCGTCACATCGGACTATGAGAGTGAAGGAATAGAGAGTGCACTTGTGTACTATGCCTGCCAATCCGCAGTGGAGCAGCGTGGTGGGTCTATGCTCTAAAAACCCTCGCTCCTCGGAGTGAGGAGGCCTGTGCCCAGCAGTGGGACGTTAATGGGCTGCTACTTACTTTTTTTATAGTTTCTAGAAGAAACTCAATAAAAAGCCATACCTTTCGAAACAAACAATTAATTGTCCATTTTTATTTATGAATGTTAGACAGTCTTATTATATTAAGCACTTTATAATTGATTTCGGTGATTAGCGTTACGATGATGTGTAGCGTGTTTTATGCTAATTCCTTTGAAGGTTAGGTAGTTTTATACATATGACATTTTAATTTGCCACTCGTGATTTAATATACCATTTTTTTCATGATATTTCATAAGTACAAAATCTTTTCGAAATTTTAAATTCAAAAACAAAATTTAATTAAAAATTTCTAATATTGACAAAAAATGGCACGTTACACAATTCGTCTTTTGAGATTTAAATAAATTATTTGTATTAATTTTCGATACTTTATATGTTAATTTCTAACATATCTTTTTCCTCCCTCCTCGCACTTTGTAAGCACGCACTTTTTTATTTTGTCCTCCAAACTTTCACTTAGAGTTTCCTTTACCCAAAGGGTGTCTGTTAAGAGATTGCTCATGCAATAAGACCGCCTTTGCATATTGTGACCCCTAAACTATTATTTAAGTATTCCTGTAATATTTCCTAATATTGTGTGTTTAATAAAGTATTTATCTATCTAATTATCAATAACAACACAACTGAATTAAAGACAAGAAAATAACGATAACAAGTTCTAGCTTTAGTAATTTTTCGTTAATCTTTTCTTAGTTAGTTGGAGCTTAGTTAGCTATGATTTAAACATCATGTATCTGTCTTACATTTTATGGATTTCTTAAAAGTCGTACGGAACAATCTCAAGCGCATTCTCTTTCAAGACTCTTATAGTTTTATATAAGGCAATAACGGACATCTCCAACATGATATTACCTCTGGAAAACTTTTACAATATCTAAATCATGGAACAAGACAATAGTAATGTAGTTCGGGTGGGTAACAGTTGAATTTATTATATCTTTTACGATCGAGTTTGTTGCTAGTATATCTTCAGGGTGTCTTTATCATACAGTATAATATAGACTACGTTCTAAGTATAATGTATTTGTATAATTCTAACCTAACCTAAAAACAATGTGATTAAAAATTCATTAATTTTGTTTTTAAAAACGTGAGGGCGCTTATAACATCTTGAACTCGACACTATTATGAAAATACGTCTGCCAAGTTGCTATACAAATTTTGGTGTAACTTCAATTATTTATTATATTTTTCGAAATGTAATTAATAAACTAAGATGATAATTATTTTCTTAATTTCATAATTTTATATATGCTTAAAATTAGCAAAACTTTATTTTATATTTTTTAGTTTGGTTCTATTAAAGCGTGATTAAAATTATAATGCTCGACTGATTGCTTGGTCGTTATTCTTGGTAATTTTTTATAATCCATATTATTATAAAAAAGCAGATGGCAACAGGTGCGCTGGAAGATGATGGTTTACCTTCAAAAGGTTCTCTTCATTGATTATTATATTTTCATCGGACATTAATATGTGTGCCTAATTGCAAGCGCATGCGACATTTTGAAATACTCAAAAAACTGGTTAAAAGATTTGATACATATTGCCAACCGAAGACGCACACAATGGTGTCTACGAAACATAGTGAGGCAATATGAAAAATAACTAGAATTCTTTCATTAAATAACTAAATGCCAACGTCGTACATTAGATTCTAAAACTGGATAAGGTCTTTACCACGGTAGATAAAACTGCCAGAAACATTGAAAGAAATTCGTTATATTTTTGAAATTGCACTCTCAAGGATCTCAAGTGAAGCTGGCGTATTACCTGGCGTAATAGCTCCTATGAAATACATGATCTCAAAGAACTAAAAGAAGAAAATCATTTTACCTTTCGCGTGGTAGTGTGGTATTTACCTTTGGTTGAAACTTCTCTACTAGACAATGTCGAAACTTTTGGAAGACGCGTCGGCGTACACGTGAATTCTGATCTCAAAGTACGGCATAATCTATTTGATGCTTATGTATCCGCTTTGTGAATATTATGTCTCTTATGTCTTCTAAGATAACCACTTTTTATGAAATGCTGTTAATTGTAGCTTTAGTTTGTGTAAAACTTATGTAGTGTAGTAGTGAAAATCGATCGGAAAGTAACACATATTTTTTTGTAGTGTGTAAAAAATAAAATTGATTTCTGTGGGTTATCCTTTAGAGATAAATGTATATCCTTGTAGACCTTTTAACATCATTTCTAAGATACACAATTCATTAGCATATATATTGATCTATTTCATAAGATGTGTTGTGACATTACAAATCTTTCAATTATTCGCCTTTTCTGTGTTACATATATGTATTTATCAAACAAGTAAACCTCCTTCTTGAATTACTCTATCTATTGCAGAGAACAACATTAATAAACGTTGAATAGTCTAAAAGATCTAAGTAAGTAAGACAGTGGAAGCGACTTAATTTTAATGCTATGGAAAGATGGAAGAAAGAACAAGGTTTTAAAAGGGAATAGATAATGACGTCACACCTTGTACGAGATGCCACTGTCTTCCAAAATGAAATCCAAGTAAAGAGATAGTGATTTATTTTTTCCAAACAGATTAACAAAGTCGTTTTAGTTAAAAGCGAACGTTTTTCTTAAATAAAAGTAGCTTAAGTTACTCTATATAACAACAGCTTTTTGACAGTTAATATTCCATCAAAATCATACCACCCGATTCAAAGATTAATCAGTATAAATACACATACAGACAGAGGGATAGACACAGAAAGAAATAAAAAATTGATTTGATTTTAGTTTATATCATATATGAGTAAGTAAGGCAAGTAGCAGCCTTTTAACCTCCCACTACTGGGCACAGGCTTCCTCACTCCTAGAAGAGAGAGTTTCAGATTAGCAGGCATAGTACACAAGTGCACTCTCAATTCCTTCACTCATACTCCAATGTGACGGGAATCCGATACGATCGGAGACAGATCAGGCGCAGGACTGACGGCTTAACGTGCTCTCCGAGGCACAGGGGGTGGATCACACCTCCAACTTCCCAACTTCAGGCAAATATTGAGAAAACCTTAATACAAAAGTCAATATTGATTTCTGAATTGACCCGACCCGGGACTCGAACCCAGGACACCATGTGTGTAGTCGAACACGCTAACCACTAGACCAACCAGGCAGGTATCTTATATGGATTTAGTAAAAAGGTGTTAATTTGAAATTACAGACAGACATTCCAATTTTATTTATTTGTATAGATAACCACACAACATTAGTCACAGGAGACACAAATAAACGAAATAACTTTTTACTTTTTTGAATAAATTAAAGATAACATCGTCATGCTGATATATTTGTTAATCATCTAAGTCGATGTTGACGGTGATATATAAGTATGTTATAAATAATAGTGAATTTAATTATAAACACTGCGTTTAATGTAATATTAAGTATCTTGTGAGGGGTATCGTTGAAACAAAGTTGTGAAGGATAGATAGGACTAGCCGCACATAAACACTCCATACACAAGTTAGTGTCAAATCGCTCTCGTAAACTTTATCAGCGGTTCGGGGGATTTTCTGCACCATAAATTTAAGATAAACATATTTTGGTATTTCAACGAATTCAATAGATAAACTTCATATTTATTGCCTTTAATATTACGTTTCTACGGGCATTTACTAAAATGTAACTTATCTTTTTAATAAAGAGTCACAAACGAAATAAAAACTCTATTAACATCAAGTGTTACCCACTTAAACTTAAAACAAATACATTGATATAAAAAAAATGATATAGTTTGAGCGCGATAAACTCCCAAATATACTAAACCGATTTGGATGTTGTTTTTTCTTTGGTTGGATTTGTTCCGATTTAGATACAGGAAAGGTTTTATTTCGATGTAGCGATAATGATAACGTTAAGTACAAGTTCTGTTGTCAACTAACTAACACCCCATATTTGTCCGATATTCAAGGGAACGCAGACAAAGCTGCGGTGGTCAGCTAGTATAATTAAAAGAGAGCGCAAACTAATAATAGGAATTAAGAAAAATGTGCCTTTATCAGTATGTTTACGCGGAGGAAGTTTTTTACGTACTTCGCATAATAAAAAAGTAAATAGCCGCCCAATAATGTCCCACTGCTGGGCACAGGCCTCCTCACTTATATGAGAGAGGGTTTTTAGAGCATAGACCTACCACGCTGCTCTACTGCGAATTGGCAGGCATAGTACACAAATGTACTTACTCTCTATTCCTTCACTCTCATAGTCCGACGTGACAGCAATACAACATGACCAACGAGAGATCAGGCGCAGAATCGACGGCTTAATGTGCTCTCCGAGGCAGTCCGAGGGTAGATCACACCGCGAAATGTTTTCAACTTCGGGCAAAGATTAAGAAAATCTTAATAGAAAACAGAATATCGATTTCGAATTGGCCCGATCCGGGACTCGAACCCAGGAACTCATGTCTGTAGTCGAACATACTAACCACTAAACCAATGAGCAGACAGCAGTTACTTCCCGTAATGCGTGTACGAAAATGTTTCTCTACCACACCAAATGAAGTTTTACTTCAACAAAAAACCATATAAACGATAACAATTAAAACCTATGATTAAATACGAAATACATTTAATAAACGTTTTTATTTTGAAGCAAATTAAATTTCTCTTAATAAAAAAGTGTAAATGTGACAAAACTGTCAGCGGAGTTTGTCGTTGCTAAGAACAATAGAGTCCTCATTGAAATTGCTTCCATGTCGGATCTGCAGCTGTATAAAAGACAGCTCTTTTGAGCGTTCCTCCATTGATGTGCAGACAGGTACGCTGTTGGTTAAACTTTTTCAAAGGAAACTTAGCAGACAGACGAGCTGTATCCAGACTTACCAGTATACCATTTTAAATATACCTTTACCAGAAAGTAGGATTGAATGGACCCTATTTGACTACTCCTCTGCGTAGATTGTGTCGCTTAAAATAATTTGAAATCATACCTTGAATTTGATGGCCTCACTGGCGCAATAGTGCGAGAAAGCGCTTCGTTAACAAAATCCAGTCCCTGCGTTCCAGTCCCGACAAATTTAGACTGTATAACTTGTCAGAGTTTGAACTGGTGGGACGATTTGCTTTTGCTAGTTACCACCCTAAAACCAAAGATCTGCCGTCAAGGAAAAGTATTTTGCTCCAGTATGATGCTGAATAAGAGAAGAAAGAAAACATAACAGGTAAAATTATCTCTTACCAAGTTTTCACGCATCCTTCTTAGACTATATCATCTACATATTTTACAAGGAATTCATCAGATGGAAAAGTCCCATAACATATTTGCGGCACATATTTGCGGCACTACACTTTGCGGCAAAATAAACTACTTCTTTCTATAATTAAACCCTACAATACATATTATAGTAATAGCTAGTGTAGTATTATGGTGTTATAAATACCTTATCTCAAAATTACAATTTTTTTTGTCAAATCGTTTGTATGTTTGTCGGTGTAATTTACAGATAGGTAGAACAATTTTAAGGTATTAACACAGACACTAGATTATGATCTTTTTTAACATAAGTAATGCTATAAGTAAGTAGTAAGTTGCAGCCCATTAACGTCCCACTGCTGGGCACAGGCCTCCTCACTTCGAGGAGCGAGGGTTTTTAGAGCATAGACCCACCACGCTGCTCCACTGCGGATTGGCAGGATATATGCTAATGTAATTACATCTATACAATACCGTTTCAAAATTATACAATATTTTCCGTTTCCACTGAAAGGTGAATTTAAACACCTGCAAAATTTCTTCATCTATTATTGTAACATTCATGGATCACGCATTCCACTTTGATGTCTCGGATGAGTCCAACTGAGATTCACGAAGGCGGAAAGAGGTGCACACACATACTATATCTGGTACCCCGCCTCTTTCAACACGTACGAGTATTATGGTTTTTGTGCAACGACATGTGAAAATAGAATATTTACACGGGTAAACACAATGGCTTACTCTGATAAATGATAAAATATATCTCTCATTTATATGCAATACCCGAAAGTAGTAAAACTCAATTTACATAGGTACTTGTACTTACTTTAATTTATTTGACAGCCTGCATGTCGCCCTGCCTCGCCGTACATAGTACAGAAAGACAAAATTTACTATCATGAATAGTTTGTTGAATCATGAACATGCCTTATAATTCCGTATAAGCTTTGAGAATAAGCTCGAACTTGGATTTAGTATAATAAAATTGATTTATGAGTAACTAATTAGGTTTTCGAACACTGTTTTTGATGCCTTGACATTTTCAAGTTATAACGAAGTTTTCTTTACAAAAATAATGATATATTTCATAATATTTATATGACTGATGTTTTTCTAGACTACGCCAAAAGAGTCATTATTTTTTATACATTATAATAATTTTAGATCATTACAAAGCCATTTATTAAGGTAAAATTTAATTATTTAAATAGACAACGCTTTGTTTTATATGTACACAATTGCATTTTTTTCTAATATTCTTTTAAGTTGTTACGATGCTACGCTATTTGACGGCCTCGCTGACGCAGTGGTGCCAGTTCTCGCCTTTTTAGCAGAGGTCCCGTGTTTGATCCCCGCTAGGACGAATTTTCTAATTTGTGTGAGTCTGATCTGGTGGGAGGCTTCGGCCGTGGCTAGTTACCACCCTACAGCAGACACGTACCGCCAAAACAAATAAATTTGTGTTCCGGTGCAATACTGTGTAGAAACCGAAAGGGGTATGTCGCCTCTTACTAGATTAGTGCACTTCCATCTTAGACTGTATCATCACTTATCATCAGGTGAGAGCACAGTCAAGAGCAAAACAGTCAAACATAAAAAAAGATTACTACAGTACAAAACAATAATTCGTTTTGAGTATTATATTTTACAAAGACACAAACTAAATGTAAAGTTATAAAACATACTGATAAGCTTATATCATGATTTCTAAATTAAACTTATATGATGTTAATAAAATCATTACTAATTTTAAAGTAATAACTATGTCTAAAGAAACCATATCCCATTTGACATGGTCCAATTAACAAGTGAGCTTCACAGTAATTTACTTGACACTAGTAAGAAGATTTATTATCTTCAATAGTTAGACAAGTCAGAACTTGAAATCATTTCTATTTTGCTCAGGGACGGTAATTGAAGATGGCTTGAATGAATTCTGCTTTAAATTCAATGCAGCGATTATCAATTTGAATGTTTCAGACAGCCGTTAACTTTGTTAGTTGAATGAACAGTAGAATTAGATTATTTTACTGCAGGATTAAAATGATTAAATATTGAGAAATAGGAATGGCAACTGATCCTTCATCTGTAGAAATAGATACAAATATAAAATCAAATATCTAAAGGCTCCGTAGATTGCCGCTAAACAACAATGTATTCCTGGTAACAAGCATTAACTTTCATTTAGAGGTGACGGCTGCTCCAGATTATTCCCTCTGGTATTCCTGGAAGAAACCGACTTCAAAGTTGGAGAGCTTCCAAAGCAAGGGAGATCAGATAGACGTAGCTGCGCATCTCATTCTCCAGCAGAAGGAAGAAGCATCTGCTTTAATGTGCTTTTCCCTCTTTATTGCTTACTTCCGCAAGATGACAGCTTCGTAGAAGGCCACTGTTCTGCAATCATACTCATCACCGAGCAAGCGCAATAAGAACAGGTGGTGGACTGTATAGGAATTGTTAATATTATATTATAAATTATTACATACAACAAATAATAGGAAGAATTTAAAGAGTAAAAGAGTTGCGATGTAGCAGTTTTGAAAGAAGTGACAGTACTACTATACTGACAAGGGAAGCACATTGCAAATGCGAACAATTTTACCTGAAAAAGTATCAGTGAAGTATCAGGATAATTGTTAAGAAAATGTAGGAATGAGGTGTCGGTGGAACGAAGACATCTGTCATTTGAATAAAACAAATATGTCTCTTGGATAATTTTATCAAACAAATGTTAACCGCGTAATGACAGGCAAGTTACTGAGAAAGGAATCTCCTATGTGACAAGTAACGAATTAACGAGCGGGTCGTCCCACTAAAATTTACATTTTAGATACTAGAGACCATGACAAAATTTACTATCTTGAATACGTTTCGGATTCTCGGCCGCGCCTTCATTCCTATACCACATTTTGAACAGTAATTGAAAAAGATTTTAATATCTTCTTAAAGTTTTAAATACTACGGTATAATATCATTATTTAAAAGTAACATCTAATTTTACTGTTGACAGGGTAGCACTTGGTTTTGGCTTGGTCTCACCTGATGATAAGTGATAGTTCGTTAACCTTATAAAGGGTATTTTTTTGCCTTGGCAGCTTCTTGCTGGTAGGGTGATAACTATCCATGGCACAATCCTGCCATCAGTCCAGACAAAGGTAAATTAGAACATACAATTTCCCAAATTTGTTCGGCCGGGAATCAAATGCAAGACCTCTGCTGGCGAAGCAAGTACTCGCAAACAATTTTTTTGTACTTCATAAAGACCTTATCGTATGGAAACATTCTTACGTAATACTTTTTAAATTGTACATGATTTGAGAAAGTTAACATCGTTTAAACAAACACATCAAAAAAGAAAATATCAAATACAGAACTTGTACAGTAAAATAACAAAAAGTAAAACATAATTTAATATATAGCTAGTGATTTTGCAATTAGAAAAACACTCAAAGTGTAGTATGAAATGCGGTGGGAGATAGCGACGGAGGAACCCGATAGAACGGTAATTTATCTGCAAACAGCTCCTGGGAGTACAGCGTAAACATATTTAGGAGGAAACGTAAATTGGGAAACTTAAATTAAAATTAAGCTATTTTCGAATTCGTTCCCAACTTAAGTGATTTACAAATTCATTTATTTCCTTTTAATGCACCTAATTGGAACGCTTTTACAAGAAATCGTATTGCATTTCAAAGTACCAGAGCACTTCAAAGTGCTTACCATACATTTCAATTCAACTAAATGCTATCTTACCTTAGCATTGGAAATACTTGTTCGAAGAGTAGGCTTTGAATACATCTTTTCGCAAAAGGGTATTACCCTATTTCTTATTTAAATAAATGTTTTGGTTGCTTTAATTCGTATACTACTTTTAATATGGTAATGAATTTATGGTCTCATAATTAAACTAACCGGGTTATTTTAAATTTAGTCAGTTTTTTAAAACTCGATTGCGCCATCGTAGCGCCTACATTAATGGCATGCTGAGAATAGAATGTGGCTAAGAATTCACAGAAGGAATATAAATATATAATATTTCATCTAAATGTTATAAAATTTTTCCTAAACGTATTTTTTATTATACTCCTAGGAGTATAATCGGCCACTTTGATTGGCGTTCGTGGACTATGAGAAAGCCTTCGATTCAGTGTAAACATGGGCCGTGTTGAGATCTTTGCAGAGATGCCGAATTGACCACCGGTACATACACGTGTTGAAGTGCTTGTACGAAAACGCCACTATGTCAGTCCGTATACAGGACCAAAGCACAGCGTCTATCCAACTGCAACGTGGAGTGCGAGTGATCAATGGACTAAGTGGTCCATACTAGTGGGTGCTTTCACAATGCATTTATTGAATTGTCATTTAGATTAACTTTCGTGGAAACTGACTTCGTAAATTAATTTTATTAAAATAAATACGCAAAACTAATATGAGAACAAACGAAATTGGTAACATGAATCTTTGCGCTAACGAGTTCGGCAAAATTCCATTCATTTTGTTTATTTTATACTGGATATATGAGGTTGTTATGGTTTCCGAAAAGGCTTTAGTACCATAGACCACATCTTTACGCTGCAGCAGATTATACAGAAGACCGAAGAGTATAATCGGCCACTTTGCTTGGCGTTCGTGGACTATGAGAAAGCCTTCGATTCGGTGGAAACATGGGCCGTGTTGAGATCTTTGCAGAGATGCCGAATTGACCACCGGTACATACACGTGTTGAAGTGTTTGTACGAAAACGCCACCATGTCAGTCCGTATACAGGACCAAAGCACAGCGTCTATCCAACTGCAGCGTGGAGTGCGACAGGGAGATGTTATCTCCCCGAAGCTCTTTACTGCGGCGTTGGAGGACCTGTTTAAGCTTATGGAGTGGAACGGACTGGGCATCAACATCAACGGCGAGTACATCACTCATCTACGGTTTGCCGACGACGTGGTCATTATGGCAGAGACTCTGGAAGATCTCAATGCAATGCTCGATGACCTCAGCAGAGCTTCTCGACAGGTGGGCCTAAAAATGAACATGGATAAGACGAAAGTTATGTCCAATATCCATGTTCCGCTCCACCCAGTCATCGTTGAGAACTCTACACTCGAAATTGTTGACGAGTATACATACCTGGGACACATAGTCCAGCTAGGTAGGTCCAATTTCGAGAAAGAGGTCAACCGCCGAATCCAACTCGGTTGGGCAGTGTTCGGGAAGTTTCGGAAGACTTTTTCATCCAATAGCTCAGTGCCTGAA
Organism: Elymnias hypermnestra; assembly: GCA_015832385.1. Lineage (NCBI taxonomy): Eukaryota > Metazoa > Arthropoda > Insecta > Lepidoptera > Nymphalidae > Elymnias > Elymnias hypermnestra. The sequence goes on from JACTOM010000929.1 coordinate 6,499,272, forward strand.
GACTAAAGTCTTCGAGCAGTGCGTGTTGCCATTGCTTACCTACGGATCGGAAACGTGGTCGCTGACTATGGGCCTTATTCGGAAGCTCACAGTCACTCAGCGTGCGATGGCGAGGGCTTTGCTCGGAGTTTCTCTACGCGATCAAATCAGAAATGAGGAGATCCGTAGCAGAACCAAAGTCACCGATATTGCCCTACGAATCGCGAGCCTGAAGTGGCAGTGGGCGGGGCACATAGTCCGACGAACCGATGGACGTTTGGGTTGGAAAGTGCTGGAACCCCGCCGTGGACGTGGACGCAGTGTAGGAAAACCCCCCACAAGGTGGACCGACGATATAAGGAGGATCGCCGGTAGCCGCTGGAGCCAGGCGGCACAAGATCGGGCCTTGTGAGCATCATTTCGTGAGACCTATGTCCAGTAGTGGACTTCCATCGGTTGAAGCGACGACGACGATTTTTTTTTAATTTACAAACACCTTTTACTCTATACGGTAATTGGTGTTGATTTCCATAATGCTGTTATATATTTAAATTTATTATTAGTGCAGATTTTAAACGTCTATTTGTAGCTAAGTTTGGTTTCAGCTAAAAATTTTTCACAAGAGAAAGCTATAGGGCAATATTCCTTTAGGTCAGCTGAGATTAAGGCTCTACTTGGTCGTTAATAGACGTTTAGCATCGCGACTATCAGTAGGACTTCACACATACTACTGAAATAAAAAAGAACAATATTTTTTGTTCTGAATTCATAAAGTAATAACACTTAGCTCGATAGAACAAGTGCAATAGAATTTATTACCTATTACTACATAATTTTTTTCCGATTTATCAACTCAGTCGTTTTCGTTACGCCCCAAATAAAATTCACAAAGAATCTTAAGTAGCTTTTACTCAAAAATATTGAAATTGAACTAAAAAGGAAATTTACTGTTATGCACATTAAGCAAAATTCAAATTTGAGAAATGTACTGAATAGCAGCAATGAAGCTTCCTTTGCGGAAACTTCTAAAACTATGTACTCTTGGACGCCAATAGACTTACTTTCTTAAAAGTTCTGCTTCATGCAGTCGCTTTTGTTGCGTCCGCGGAGTTTTGTAGAAAGTTATTATCAGTTCTTTTGTTCCACTTTAATAGAAGTTGCCACTAAATACTCAACTTTTTAGCAAGAAAACATTCTATTGAACTGTTTTCATTATTACTATAGTTGCGTCTAACTAATCTATACAAATAAATGAAATTGATTACATATTTTTACTTTTATCTTAACACCTTTTCACACAATGCTATACCGTACGGATATAATAAAATATTATATATTATTATATATATATATTTTGAGCAGGCGTTCTACTATCTGGACAATTGTAGCAATTATTAACTTCAAACTTTTTGCTATGTAGAAACCTTGCGCACTTTTTTTGCTGCTGTAAATAGTTTTACACACCAAAAGATAGACTAGAGTATCAGACTACTCTCCGGTAGTGTCAGATTAACCGCTAAAACCCAGCGGTGCTCTAGTTATTCGTGAATGGGGAAGCAGAGTCTTATTGTGGCATTCCACTGTGCCTCCCGGATTAAGCTGGCTTACAGATACACTACAGGAAGAGAAGTTGTATAAATCTCCATCTCCTGTTTCCCCCTCCCCTTCTTCGGAGATGGAGCACTTTGATGGCATTCAATCTTTCTTTTTGCCGTATCTCTTTCAGCGGAAGGATGCAACCGCTCTTCAGACATGCACCAGTATTGCACCTAAAATACTTGCTAGTGAGAGATCTGGGCCAATCATCGACGTCATAATATGTCGTGTAGGTCCTCAGAAGGTCCTGCTATTGTGTGGTGCTCTGCACACAGCAATAATACCATAAACGAATAAAATTTATCACATCACAAGGATTTTACAAAAGAGTCACGCGTAAAGATCCTTGATAGATACCGCTAAATTCTTTTCAAAACTTATGTGCCTATATGTTATTTTAAATTCATCATTTTCGGTGGAGAAAAACGTCGAGAGGAAAACTGTAGACCTTGGTTGCAATTTTGCAGTGGCGTACTAAATCTACGCTATAACAAAATTATCTTTAAAGAGTGGGGTGACCTGTGCCCAGCTGTGGAACGTTAACAGGCCATTACTTATTTTAGATTGCTAAATTTATGTTTCATCTGATAAGTTCTAAAAATATTTGTAATATAGATAAAAAAAGCAAGCGAGGTATTATTTCTCCCAATTTTCAAATACGTTACAAATTACCCGCAAATCGCGTCGCATTAAAAGAACAAGAATGTTTCTAAATCTCCCAAGACTTGCAGCAGGAAATGTTCCCTTTATCTTACACCATCCTGTTTCCGAAGGCGTTCCTTCCGCTTGCCTTTCCGAGCGGCCTCACTACATACCGAAAAGGTAAAGATTTGTTTAGAAGGTAACCCTTTATTTGTATAACATATTTATTATTTTTACCAGACCAGCAATTTTATTATTTAACTGAAATATAAAAAAAGTGAATAAAGAATGCTATACCTATGACAGCTAATATTTCGTTAGAAATCTCATAAAGAAGATGTTCAAGATGATAATAAATATTTATGTCGGAGAATAATAGAGAGAAGGAGCATAAAGCATAGGGGCGTAGGGTTCTCCGCCGACATCATCATTAGTGGCATAATTCAATCTTCATACTGTGGGCTTTGGTGGGTAGTGTTGGTGCAATCGAACACTTCATTAATTAACTCAGATTATGTTGTCCAATCGGATTGTCACTTTTGACTCTGTCCTACGCCGATATACAGATGGCGCTAGCGTTCCACAGACTATTACCGTCCAACACAGCGTTCCACAGACTATCACCCTCCAACACAGCGTTCCACAGACTATTGCACTCCTACACATAATAATATTTATAAAACTCTATTTCTACCTAAGAAACCATCCAGCTCATATGCCTCAAAACAGTTTTATTAAATCAACCCCAAAACTCACAATCTTACTAGTAACGAGAGCTGAAACTCTCGAGTTTCGAAAAACTACGTGTGATTGATTTGAAACATTGTTAAGTGATTCTTTGGCAATGTAGTCGATCACTAAGTGCGAGTTTCCACAGGACCAAGAACTATATGCCAGGAACTACTGGGGTAAAATTTAAATTGATTATCTTTGTAATCTTCCATAGTTCTAAGAGCTGTTTTTTAAAATTGTATATAACAGTACAGTCTGATATTACTAACACGCTTGGAATTTCTTATTCCGGTAGATATTTCAGTGTTAAAAGTAGAAATTATATATCAGTTATCTACCACGACGAAACGAACAGACTAAAATTGGATTGTGGTGTAAGTAAAAATTAATCAATAACGAGACACTTTTATCTAATTATAAAATAAAATCTGTATTCAATTCCATTTTATACTGTAACTTCGTGATCTATGTTAATTAGTTACGGCAGATATTGATACTCTATTGAAATGAGCATCCTATTTATAACAAGGTGTCATAAAACGACAAATATAATGACATAAGTTTGTGTATACGACCACGTTTGATGTTAAACGTAATGACATTGCTTTTCACATAGAAATATTATATTGATTTTGTATTTTTATCAAGAATATTACGTTTAGAATGATGTTTTTGTAGAATTTTCAATGTATGGGTGTTACCAGGAAAAAAATCTCAAAAACACGTTTACATATACTACGCTATATTTCTTTAAACGTGATAATCTCAAGTAGTGGTGGATAGTCCATTTCTCTAAGAAGCCTATAGGCCACAAAACATCATATAATCAGCGGAGGTTCTATTAAAAGTGTTGTGAAAACGGAATAAATTTATTCCTTTTGAGAGCTTCCGTTGCATGCGTAGCTTAAAAGGTTAAAGCTTTGTGTTCCGGTGTGATGCTGTGTAGAAACCGTAAGAGGTAAATTGCCTTTTACTAGATTAGTATTGCCTTTTATTAGATTATTTTAAACTGTATTATTACGTATCAACAGGTGTGTTTGCACTCAATCACTAAACTATCTGCTATAAAAAGCAATAATCATGTTCAGACAAAATGTAGTATATTGTAGCATATATTATAATCTTTAAATGTGGGCTCTGTCCTAGTCTTCATACTTTCTTTATTATGTAATGCAAACAAACATGATAGGGTTAGTTAATATACGATAATAACGACATAATTTAATCGTGTCAAAGAAATATTTGACACGGTACTAAAACAAATAATTATGCTGCAAAAAGTAAGTTGTATCTTGTTTTTTGTTTCAGTTAACATTCATTATTAGAAAGTTGGGTGTACGGTATGTGTAATTAGAAATATTGTATTCATTTACTCTCTTGTAACGTTGTATAATTTAACAGATGTTCGATTGGAAGACATTGCTATAGGACTTATTGTTTACAGAGAGATATAAGCATTACAGCCGAAGCATTTATGGTATTAAAAATTTAAAAAAATCAATAAATAAAAGGTATATTTGAAATATAATCGCATAGCACACGCTATAATAAGTCACAGTTATCTATTTGCACTCTATCGTAAAATATTCGTTTCTATCATTGCTCTAGCTATGATAAAATAAATTCTAAGAAACTATATTTTTGTATCTCAAGATGAAAAATCAATCGATCACAATCAGATATAAACTTAAAAAAATAAAATCTATTTCTGAAATATGATGAACACATGATGATAACGGTGTGGATGTTGGATACCCCACGCATAAATAGACTTTAAAAGCTGAATAGAAAATGCCTATACATTTTTAATGATTTTTCACGACGAACTATTGATGTTTGATATTGTATGGCCATTATCTGCATTGTAGAGTTACTATTCTAAAGTCTTGGGTTCCGCGTATTTAAGAATCTTTATATAACTTTAACAAAAACCTGTTACTATTAATATTTTAAAGGCCTAAGGAATTTTCTGCAAAACATACAGTCCAAAATACTATTATTGTATTATGTATTTAAATTTAATAACAAGTGAGTAAAAAGTTTAAATATTTTTCTGTAGTAATTTGTATAAAATAAAAGTTTTTTATTTTGTTACGTCGTCGGACAAATAATTCAAAATTCAGTACATAATTAAAAATCATCAAAATAAGAAGATTAAGATATTTCATGTCGTAAATCAATACATAAAATTTTCTTCTGTGTCTCTTTTAAGTAGAATGTTATAATAAATATAAGTATATGACATAAGGATAATGCGATGTTTATTGCATTGCATATATGAAAAAAATCAAACTGAATTGTGGACGCACAACAAGATAAATACGTTCAACATATAAATTTATTTTTATGGTATTTATTTTCACTACTTTATATATAAAAGCAAGTACATGACTGATTATAATATGCTCGACTCAGCAAGCGGTTATTGAACGTTTTCCAGTATATCGTTATATGGTTATAAGTTTGTTAATTTAGTGGGAAAGCTTTATTTAGTACTTAGGACAACAATAGTAAGTTACCACATTCCTATTAAATCGCAAGTGAATACTGCAAGTGTATTGTTTTGCACTTGTGCAGATGTGCAAGGATTATCATCAATCACCAACTGCAATTTACGCAAGGCCTTTTACAGCGAACGCCCGCCATTTGTGTGCTACCCATCAGGATTACGAAGCATTAGTTGAATCAAATTGCGTTCTAAGTACTTTGCAGAACCATACGTTGTCTGAAATTTGGCTTTAGTTTTTGTAAATGTAAGCGGATGTAAATACTTTAAGCAATTTACTTTAGAGGTTGGAAGTTTATGGAATAAATTTACAGATGGAGTGGTTGGTGCTGCTATTGATGTATGTGGAGTGTCTAAAAGGAAGGAAGGTAAGAAAGAGAAGAATTTGTGGATGAACAAAAATGTTCAAGCAGCTGTGTGTGAAAAAAAGAAAGCTTGGTCCGATTGGTTGGCTACAAAAGCGAACCAACGAATGCAAAAGGCAACGAATGATGACGTAAAAAAGGCAAGAATGGAATACAAAAGGGTGAAAGTAATCGTGAATGAAGCGGTAAGAAAGAAAAAAGAAGAATGCAGCGATATGTATGATAGGTAACTTTCTGATGATTTTCAGTCAAACATAAAGTTTTTCTGGAAATCAATACAAATTGATCGAGGGAGATCTACTACCTCGGAGTTTTGTAAAATCAGAAGTTTAGATAGAAGTATAATAAAAGGAGAAGAATGGATATTGAGGAGATAGAAGGATCATTTTGAAAGTTTGTTTGAAAGAAATAAAGTAGAGGTAAATATGACCTTTGCGGATAGCAATGAATATAAGTTAATGATAGCGATATTGGTATGGATGAGATTATAAAAGCGATAAAAGGTATGAGATCAGGTAAGGTGGCTGGGTATGACAGAGTGTCAGTCGAGACGCTGAAGGCTGGTCGCGGTATTCTGGCAGCTCATTTGTACTGCCATTTCAATATATGCTGGGAGGCGGGTCAAGTCCCAAGAGATTGGAGCAAGGCCGTAATTGTCCCTCTACATAAAGGAAAAGGGTCACAGCAGGAGTGCAAAAATTACCGCGGTATCAGCCTTCTTAGTGTCGTCGGCAAATTGTATGCAAAGATATTAATTGAAAGGGTGATTAATGAAACTGATGGGAAAATATGGGACGTGCAAGCGGGATTTAGAAGAGGAATGGGATGTACGGATCAGGTCTTTTCTTTACGGTGCTTAACTGAAAAATGTTTGGCTAAACACCAAAAAGTTTATTGCGCGTTCGTAGATTTAGAAAAGGCCTATGATCGAGTGGTGAGGAATGAGCTGTGGTCAACGTTATCTACGTATGGGGTGAGCGGTTGTCTGATCCAAGCATTGAAGTCTCTCTATGAGGGTTCTAGTGCCTGTGTCAGAATAAACGGAGCGTACACGGAGTGGTTTCCTGTCGAAAGAGGTGTTCGACAGGGATGTGTTGCGTCACCATGGCTGTTCAACCTTTTCATGGATAAATGTTTGACAGATTTAAAAGAATGTATGTATGGGTTAAGAATGAATGAATTACTCATCAAATGTTTACTCTACGCTGATGATCAAGTAATACTTGCGTCATCCGCTAACGAGCTTCAGGAGATGCTAAATATTATGAATGAAGCTTTGAAAGGGAAAGGAATGAAAGTGAATGTAAACAAAACGAAAGTTATGCTTTTTGAACGAGATGAATCTATGATGAATGGCAATATTTTGATAGATGGGGAACAAGTGGAAGAGGTGAAAGAATTTGTATACTTGGGATCTAAATTTACAAAAGATGGAACATGTGAAAGTGATATCGAAAGGAGAGTGAATGCAGGGAATATGGTAAATGGTGCTCTGCATGCTTTTATGAATAGCCAGATGGTGTCTCAAAGGGCTAGACTGGCAGTGCATGCTGGAGTGTTGGTGCCAACACTTATGTATGGTAGTGAAAGTTGGGTATGGCAGAAGAATCACAAAAGTAAAATAAATGCGGTAGAGATGAGAGCGTTGAGAAGCATGAGTGGATTAAAACTGAGTGACAGAGTAAGAAATAGTGTGATAAGAGAACGTTGTGGTATAAAAGAAGACGTAGTGACTAAAATTGAGAAAGGTATGCTTAGATGGTTTGGGCATGTAGAGAGAATGAATGAAAGGAGACTGACAAAAAGGATTTATGAGTCAAGAGTGTATGGGAAAGTTGGAAGGGGAAAACCAAGACGAACGTTCCTGGACCAAACCCAGGACATTTCAAATAAGGGCCAGGTCACGAGTACTCTAAACCGACGAACTTGTAGGAAAGGTTTAATGAGAATGAAAGAAGCGAAGGAGATATGCAAGGATCGTGGCAAGTGGAAGGACGTAGTCCCTGCCTACCCCTATGGGAATGAGGCGTGATGCTATGTATGTATGTAATTTACTTAAATAGTATTGAAGTATCTTTAATAATGGTACAGTTATATCCACCTTGGTCTACCACGTGCTCTTTTTCCAGCCATCGTTTTTTTGCGCTGGGAAATGCTTTTTATCACTTACCCCGACCAGATTGGGCGAGGAGTGTAAGATTCAGCGAGGGAGGAGCGGAAATCCAGCGGAACCCTCTTCATCAGTTAGTGTATTTGGAAGTGTTTTAGACATCCCGCCATCTAGGATCAACTTTGGGTACTTAAATAGGGATCCTCTTTGAAGATATCTAAAAAAGCTACCTTTCTCCGTAAGGCTAATTGTTGCTCCGTGGTTGTCGTAAGGCTAATTTGAGCTGGTTTGAGGACTCCAGAAGTTGAGAAGAACTGGTTCAAAGAAATCTTAAACAATTTCCTAAGAGCCCATATAACAAATGCTTGGAGCCGCTGACTAAAAGTAACGCCACGTTTATTTAAACACGTGCAAAGATATGATTGATGTTTCGAATATTGGTTTGGGAAAAATTAAAAATATTTTATTAAAATGCATGTTTAAAGAAATAATGTAAAACCGAAATATTTTACCAAAATATCCCTTTTTGGGCTATTTCAATAAGCAAATCTAGTACTGTACGACGCAATGTCGACGAAGGTGATCAATGGACTAAGTGGTCCATACTAGTGGGCGCTTACACAATGCATTTATTGAATTGTCATTTAGATTAACTTTCATGGAAACTGGCTTCGTAAATTAATTTTATTAATAAAATAAATACGCGAAACTAATATGGGAACAAACGAAATTGGTAACATGAATCTTTGCGCTAACGAGTTCGGCAAAATTCCATTCATTTTGTTTATGTTATACTGGATATATGAGGAACGTGAGTTAGTCAGCAAATGAAATAATTTTATATTTATGCACCTAAGTTCTTATACATTTTTTTTAATTGTATTGGATGACACGTGACTTCAGTGCAGTGTTTGAAGTGGCTTTGAAATTCTGTAGGCGCATGAGGGTAAAATTTTTACGAATGAAAGGCGTGATCAGCGTCACGAAGATGTGCAGCGTTTTTTATACTGATTCTTTTGAAGGTTAGGTAGTTTTAATATTTACAAATAACATGTGGCATTTTAATATGCTTCTCGTCATTTAATAATTTGTTATACTATTTTTCATAAAATATAAAATAAAAATATTTCATAAATTCTATCTTTTCTAAATTTTTAATTCAAAAACAAAGTTTAATTAATAATTTCCAAAACTGAGCAAAACACCTTTCGTCATTTGAGAGTTCAATAAATTATTTGTATTAATTTTTGATACTTTAAATATTTTAATGACAGTTAAATTCATTAAATTCACAACATATATTCCTTTTTCACTCCCTCTAAGTTTGGGAAATCCAAAGTTGTAGATTTGTATAAATATAAACAGACTTGAAAATTAATTTGTCGAAGAAGTTTTACTTTCGACATGTAGACTTTCTACGCACGCACTTTTACTTTTTAATATGAATCAAATTTAAAGCTTACTTAAAGTGGGTTATGGGTTGTTTGTAATGTCTTTAAGAAGTTCATGTTATTATAGACGTAGGAGTTGACTTTATATTTTTATATTATTTGTTTAATATATATGTTTCATTTTTATTATTCATCAAGTTATTTTAGGTATGTCGTTTATCTGCCTCTTTAACCTAGTGGTTGGCATGTTCGACTACAGACATGAGGTCCTGGGTTCGAGTCCCGAGTCGGGCCAAGTCTATTAAGATTTTCTCAATATTTGCCCAAAGTTGGGAAGTTGGCGGTGTGATCCCCCGTGCCTCGGAGAGCACGTTAAGCCGTCGGTCCTGGGCCTGATCTCTTTCCGGTCGTGTCGGATTCCTGTCAGAGCGGACTATGAGAGTGCACTTGTGTACTATGCCTGCCAATTCGCAGTGGAGCAGCGTGGTGGGTCTATGCTCTAAAAAAACCCTCGCTCCTCGGAGTGAAGCCTATGCCCAGCAGTGGGACGTTAATGGGCTGCTACTTACTTTTTTTATGTCGTTTATCTGTTAAGTAAGAATTATTTTGTCTTGCGCAAGCTGACGTAATTTATAATCTCTGTAACATTTGAACCTTTTTCTCATTTCTGTGTTAATGTGCACGCTGGTGTAATTAGTATCGTAATGTCGATAACCTATACATAACAAAGATTTCTGCTGGCCTTATTATATTAAATTATAATAATATTTTTTTATGATAAGACAGCGAATTAAATATGATATTAATAATGATCTTGCGTTCAAATTCATTGAACTTTGCCAAAGGGTTCATAGTTAAATATATTTCTGAACTAGTCTATCCAGTGAGATATCTTGAGATCTTGTTATACGCATTAATTAGAGGAAATTTTCAATGCGACCATATTTTTTTCTAAGCGAATAGGTTTTGATTTCATTTATTATTGCAACGCTTGTATATATTATACATATATTACTATAATTATTATAGTCTAAAGCTAGCTATATAAAACGATTCATTAAAATTGATTCATCAGCAAGTTCAACCATAATACGTTTAAGTTTATTTTTTGTGAGATGGCGTTTTTTTTTAATTCAGACGACTTTGGTTCAATAAATATTTAAGTACGATAGAAATTATTTAATGATAATTATTTTGGACGACTTCATTAACGCAGTGGTGAGATTTCACGTTTTGGTACCAGATATTCCGATTTCGATCCCCAATAAGACAAATTAAGGAAATAGCATTTTCTATTTTGTCTGAGTCTGACCTGGTCAGTTACCACCCTACCAGCAAAAACCTACCGCCTAGCAAAAATTAAAAGTGCGTGCGTACAAATTACATAAGTCAGAAGTGAAACTTCTTTGGCAAAACAAAAAAGACGAGTGGTAAATTAAAATGCCACATGTTATTTGTAAATATCAAAACTACCAAAACTACAAACGAATTAGCATTAAACATGCTGCACATCTTCGTGACGCTAATCACGCGCTTCATCCGTACTTATCTTTTATCTTATGTTCACAGACAAACGCTATCTCGTCAGCAATATAAACGAATTCAAATCTGATTAATATGCATGGCCATTTACCTATTTCTTTCTTTAAAAGGGAACGATATAGTTCAAAAATGTCTTCATTTAGTTCTGGGTAAATAATACACTCCTTCAAATGTCGTATAATAATGACTTATTATTGCTTATCAGACATCAGTGGGGTATGATATGATAACAAGATTATCTAAGGAAATATTTGAAGCGCATATTTGCACCTTATTTTGAACCTTATGTTCATCTTTTAGTAAGTAACATGATAAATCTCAGCAAAACACTTATCAATCAAACTAAATATTTTGCGACTGGACAATCGTAACGGATTCCTGTTTCTATCTTTTAATCTATATATACATTTATGCTAGTCGCTATAACTTCTTTGTTTGAATAATTTACATATAATTTGCTAAGATCTCATATTTTCATCTGTTTTCAATAAGCAGATTTAATTACAGCACATTGATCATATAATTTCATTATACTTGTATTCTCTGTGCTTTTGAAACAGTTATAATTATCTATTTGTATTTCAACAACCGTTAATCTATTTATTCACTTGCCTCACTTTTTACAATGAAGTATATTCAAAGAAAAACAAGCTATAAATGGTATGACTTAAAAAATAGGTGATTTGTCACACTATTAAGGTCTTCCATGACATATTAAAATTATTTTATATTATGAATAGATAGTTTGAATACATAAATATTAGTGCTGTACAATTTGGCCGTTTAAGCCGGCCGTAAGTTTAATCAGATTAATTGGTTCAGAAGCCAACTAATAATTACAAATTAACTGGTTAAATTTATTGAACGTTTAACTGATTAACCGGTTAAATATTCAACCGGTTAGAAAATTCATTAAAATTTCCTGAAAAACTTTTATAAAAAAGTTCTATATTTTTTCTAATTCCGATTAATTTATTGTATATAAATTTCATATAATAATTGATTAAGTAAATTATATTCATCTTATTTTATGAACAATTTATTTTATAATTTGAATTGATTTATGACTCCAAAAATTTTTTTTACAATGAAAATAAATCCTATTAATTTTTATCACACCATTGAGGAAATCCTAATTATTTTTTTAATTGCTTTATTTAACCGGTTAATTAATTGGCCTCTAGTTCAGAATTAACCTGGTTAAACTGTATGGCCGGTTTAAACGGCAAAAACACTATTAAATATAAAATACGTTTCTATATTTATCTAGAAATAAAAAGGCATAAAGATATTTTATAATATAGGTGGAATTTATACATAACACATATCTTTTGCTTTCGAGTAATGCAATAGAAAGTAATCTTTAGTATTCTCATTAAATCAGCCATCACAAAAACAAAGACAGAAATACTAATCAAGTAGATGTAACGCGTAACTCGTGACCTTCTATATCGACGTTGCAGATAGACTTTTTAATTTTATTCTTTAGCAAAGAACCTACATGTATTCATACCATGTTAAAAATTCATATTTATTGTGATCATATGAAATTATATGAAATTACGCAGAGTCAATAAAGGCCTACAGTTTTGCCAAAAATGTGGATGTTAATTCAGGTTTAGAGAATTTTTTTGCCTCAGTAATTTTACATCTTATTGAAGTGAAACCTCTTTGGGCGCGTGAGGAATTTTTATGGATGAAACGCATGATTAGCGTTACAAAGATGTGCAGCATTTTTGATGCTTATTCGTGTGAAGATTAGGTAGTTTTTAATAAACAAATAACACGTGGCATTTTAATTTGCCACTCGTCATTTAATAATTTAATATACTATTTTTCATAAAATAAAAATATTTTCGAAACTTAAAATTAAAAAAGAAAATTCATTTAATAATTTCAAATATTGACAAAAATTATTCACTTTTTATATTTTAAAGACAGTTAAATTCTTTAAATACCTAACACATCTTCCGTTTTCCCTCCACCTAAGTCTCGGAAATCTAAAGTTTTAGGTTTGTATACATGTAAGCAATGTTTAAAAATTAAATTGCCAAAGAAGTTTCATTTCTGATATGTGTACTTTGTACGCACGCACTTTTAATTATTCTTAATACTATATTCTTTGTCGCTTCACTCTTGTCAGAGTGGTCGTGGTTATCACATTCCCGATGCAGACAGTACTCGCTTCACGACGCCGCGCCACCTCTGCCTATTTGCCGTTAATCGACACACCACCTGCCCCGGACGCAGGGCGGCGCCGATGGCTGGTCGGATTGTATGGCGAACGTTCTCGGTATTCTTGCTTGATCATGATATCTGTCATGGAAAGGTAGTCGCAGTAGTTTCCCCTTGCTCTCTGCGCCAGTTGTTTTAGGAGGGATTTGAGCCCCCAAGGCTCCTGAGGCCTCTTCAACCCGAGCCCGAGAACTCGGATTGGGGAATGGTTATACCGTTATTGCCTCGGTCGCCAGTGCCCTTTTTGTTTTCTAGCAGAGAGTAACACGGCTGAAGGCCGCCGCCGTAGAGAGGGCGCGTGCAGGTGGGGTTGGCATTTGGGGCTGACAAGGTGTCATAGTCACTTTCCCCCTTACTCCCCTAATTTACTCAGAATTTAATGAAAGAGATTGTTACTTCTAGGGAATATAATAAGATAACGCAATACAGACAGATGTTCGACGCTTTCAAATAAAAAGATGTACACAAATATTCACTTTTAAGTCCAAATATATTTCTGGCAACGTCACCGTTGATTAAACCCTTTACAATTTACGATGGTTATTTCAAAAGCATTTGCAAATATATAGCCTGAATGAAATGTACGCTGAATATATATTTTTTTAGTTTTTTTATGGCCTGTGTTGATTTTAACGACGCGTGAATAGCGATTTGTATTCTGTAACCAGTATAAAAGATGTTTCATATGAAAGCTGTAATAGTATAGTAGTCGCAGTAGTTAACTTCCAAGTTTAGATATTTCGACTGTTTATTTATGGCTGACAGATTAGAGCTTGATTGTGATCTCAACTAATGGTAATAGATAATACAGTCTAAGATGGACACGCGCCAAGCTGATAAGAGGTACTTTACCTATTATGTTTTCTACACAGCATTGCACTGAAACGCAAATTTTTGTTTGGCAGCACGTATTTGCTTTGAATGTTTAACCTACCATGGCCGCAGCCACCCACAAGTCCAGATTAAGCTTAATTAGAAAAGGTAATATTGTAAAATAGTCCTGCTGAGAATCGAACTCAGGATCTCTGCAAATGAAGCGAGAGGTTGAACCGTTGCGCCTACAAGGCCGTGAGTTCTTACCACAATGAAAAGACATAACGAAGCCTTTTAACGCCTACTAATAGCTTACACTCTCCATATATATTGGATCAGGGCTCTCGCCGAACAAGCTCTGAACGAAAAATGGAGGGCAATCTTGGGTCTTCAACTGCGAGTAAAGTTACGGTGGAGGTGATCCCACCTCACCTGGACAATTGGCTCACTAGGGGGCACGGATCTCTTCCACCGTCTGGTGCAGATGCTGACCGGCCATGGTTGCTTCGGCAAGTACTTGCACCAGGTCGTTGGCCGTGAGGAAACGCTTGTCATAAGTGTGGTGCTCCTGTAGATACGTCGCACCATACCCTGGCGGAGTGTTCAGCGTGCGAACCCCAGCTGCCTATCTTATTGTCGCTGGTTCTTTTCCTGAAGAGTATAATTGGGATAATTCTCGCCAGTGACGTTGGGTGGAGGGAGGTTGCCTTCTTTTGCGAGACCGTCATCTCGCTGAAGGAGACAAATGAAAGGCTAAGAGAGAAAGAGGCTGAAGCCCTCCCTCGCCGTCGGAGAAGACTTGATGGCAGAAGTCACACGTATGCGCTTCATGTTTCACCTTATTGAGTGGTAGATCCTCAAAGTCGGTGTCATCCGTCATGTCACTAGAGTGAAATGCAGTTTTTTTGTTATCATCATATTTATCTAAGTGCTATTTCAATTTGATTCCAAGAATTATTTAATGACTTGGAGATGACTATATATGTTATAACAAATATAGTCTAATGACATATAAATATAGTCATCTCCAAGTTATTCAAACTCATTACTTTTTAATATATCTTAAATATTTTACAATAGTTTTAATTTTATTTTCAATATTACAACTGTCACGCTTTTATCATGCATTACTATCTTTTTCTTATGCGAAACAGCAGCATCGGACTTATTCAACCACAAAAGGTTAAAATTATCAAAAATGTCGATAGCACTATCTTAACGGTGATATAAATATAAAATATGATCATTGGATTAGAGAGCTTAAGGGTTTCCACTCTCATATTATTATCTATATAATATTATATTAATGTCAAAGTTACGAGAGAAGCCCCGATATTGGTCTTGAAAGATAAAAAAATGTCATTAAAACACATGATAAAAGTGAAACTTCATCAAGGTAGGGTTTCTAATACGAAATATAACTAGTTTTCTCTACTGATTTTCGTAAATTCATAAGATTTATTATATAAATAATTTAACTAATTGTTAATAATAGAACATCAGTAGTTATTTTGATTAATGAATTAAAATGAAACAGTGACGCGTTGAGTATAACTCTGTTGCTCTCTTTGTTGACGAGAACGGACTTTACTCTAACAAACGTTACAATTCCAAACGTGACGGCTCAGTCCTATCCAGAAAATAAATTAATTAGGGCACAACTTATGAAATATTTACTATAAAAAATATGCAATAAAAACAGTACGTATTTTTACCTGTTAATGATTTCTAGAATACAAAGTATTATTTCGAAACGCATTTTTTGTTTGACGCGTCTTTGATGAAAACTAACTTGGTAATGAGTTAGAAATGGAGCCTTACAGCCTATACTATAAATACAAATTAGAAAATGCATTTCCTACACTCCTCAGGAATTGAAACTGGAACCTTTGATAATGATTTGAGTTCACACACTATTTTTGCTGCGAGGTCATCTGATTAGTTTTATGGAATTGTTTTGAGACCGATAATATATTTTTATAATAATTTATCAGTTACCATTTCGTTAAACTTCCATTAATCTTTATATATATATATGTAAGAGATATCTAGGTATTGACTCATCACAATATCTCTGGAACCATAAGGCGTAGAGACTTCAGAGGTCAGCTAAGAACGGATTCTACGAAGTTCCACCTGCAAGGGGGGTTTGCGGGGGTTTTAATTAAAAAACTTCACATTTAAAATAAATTCAAACATTTACTACAAACTATATCTTTATGTAAAACTTGGTCAGAATTTTTTATTTGACATAGTGGAAACTATCTAAAGTAAATTTTAGGAAATTTCACCCTTAAAGGGCAGTGCGGGTGTGTTTCTTATTTGTGAAACAATTTGCCTAAATTAATGAAAATGCTACCAAAAAAACTTTCCACGCAGACGAAGTCGCAGGTTCAGCTAATAAAAGATATATGTAATATAAACATTTATATAGAAAATCTTGTTTTCTTTAATGATTAACGTTTGACTCTTTAATCCATGCAGATATAAAA
Source organism: Elymnias hypermnestra (assembly GCA_015832385.1). Lineage (NCBI taxonomy): Eukaryota > Metazoa > Arthropoda > Insecta > Lepidoptera > Nymphalidae > Elymnias > Elymnias hypermnestra. The sequence goes on from JACTOM010000929.1 coordinate 6,515,675, forward strand.
CGTACAATGTATGTGCCTATTAAAATAATTGTGCATCACAATCTAATTGCTTAAGCTATCTGTGGCTTATAATGTATGACTAAGAATTTAGTCATTTCTATTGCGAGTTCATTTATTCCAGATGAGTAATACTAATAAGATGAATTAGTATTGTAGGCAATGTGAAAATATATTGAAATAAGAATGATTATCATATTAGTTTTGAAAGGATAGTGATACGATAAAAAAAAATTACAGAGCTATTTAAATATTCAACATTTACATCAATGAAATAATGACATTTTGTAGTGTCACTGCGTTATTTTCACCAGTTTCAATAAGTTTTGTTGCACAAGAAAACAAACTATTGTGAATTTAGTTGTGATACGTTAAATCCGCAGTAAAATTAACTTTGGCCTGGAATAACTTTTAAATCAGACAAGGTGAAAAAAATTCTCTACTGCAGTATAATAAGAAATTATTTGTAACACCCATGATAATTAAATCTCATATTATTCTTATGGAATATAGAAAAGTGCGGTGCGGAATATCTTAACTTTAATATTAAGAACTTATAGCTTGTGGATTCTATGAGGAATTTAATTGTCATTAAAATATTAAAAGTGTCGAAAATTAATACAAATAATTTATTGAAACTTCAAATGACGAATTGTAAACAAATGTGCCACGTGTTTTTTGTCAACATTAGAAATTATTAATTAAATTTTATTTTTAAATTTAAAATGGAGAAAAGAGAATTTATGAAATATTTTACTTTATATTTTTTGAATGAATGAAAGTTTATGAAATTATTAAATAACGAGTGGAAAATTAAAATGCCACGTAAAAAAGTAAGTAGCATCCCATTAACGTCCCACTGTTGGGCACAAACCTCCTTACTCATATGATGGAGGTTTTTAGAGTATAGACCCATCACGCTGCTCCGCTATACGGATTGGCAGGCATAGTACACAAGTGCACTCGCTATTCCTTCACTCTCATAGTCCGACGTGACGGCAATTTGACACGACCGGAGAGAGATCAGGCGCAGGACCTATCGACTGGCTTAACATGCTCTCCGAGGCACGGGCATGGATCACACCGCCAAATTTTTCCCAACTTCATTCATATATTGTGAAAATCTTAATAGAAATCACAATATCGATTTCGAATTGGCTCGACCCGTAACTCGAACCCAGGACCTCATATCTGTAGTCGAACATGCTAACCACTAGACCAATGAGGCAGTTGAAATGCCACATGTTATTTGTAAATATAATAACTACTTGTAAATATAACAACGCTGCCCATCTTCGTGACACTAATCACGTGTTTCGTCCGTAAAAAATCTTACCCTCAAGCGCTTGAAGAAGTTTCACTTCAATAATCAGCGATATATAGAAAATAATTCAGTATATTATAGAGGCGTGGTTTTATATTTGTGTTTATACTGTAAGTTAATATTTAACAGTCAATGATAAGCTGTAAAAGGTCACCAGTCTACAGCATTATCAAAGATTTCGCAACATATTTTAATTACATCATTTTTGGCGTCATATATCTTGTTACTCCGTGTTGCCTCAGTCATTCAATTTTGGCCGGTGTCTGACATCGTCATGCGAAATTGTTTCACGATTTTGTTATGCATAGTCGAACTCAATAACGTGTATGTGCTGAAAAACATGTGATGTTATCGCTGGCCCTGGTTCGATTACTTCGATATAGTGTCAATTCATTGATGTTTGTGTAATCGTAGTGGGCGGTCGCTTACACGGAAAAAGTAATGCTGTGTTATTTCGTATAAAACTTGTTAACAACACTGAGAAATATTTCGGCTGGTGTTTCCAGGGCTATTGTCAATATTGCCATGTGTCTTACTTGTTGCTAAATAGGTAAGGTATCATATAATTCTTATTTTAACACAGACTTAGTATATACTACAGTGTGTATTTTAAATGGTACAGTTTATTTTTACATAACTACTAACTGAACCTGCAAACGTTGTTTTGCCATATAATTACTTTTATCGCTATTAAAAAATAGGGGTTGGTGATAGAAAGGCGAAAATTTAGGGTTGTATGTATTTTGTATGCTGTATCATAAAAAAGTAGTAATTTTGTCCCTAAATTTAAAAAAAAATTTAAGAGTGAACAACTCTTATCCCTTAGGGGTATGAGAAATAGATAGTAGCCAATTCTCAAACCTACTGAAATCGGTAAACCCGTTTCGGAGGAGTACGGTAACTAACATTGTGACAAGGAAATTTTATATATTAGTTTTGTTTTATAAAAGTTTTAGTGCTCAAAAAAATTTAATTTGTAATTTTAAGGAAAGATTTTGTGGGATTTTTATGCACAAATTCGTTTTCTAAAATTGTCGCTTAATAAAATTAAATTTGTAACTTTAGAAAAAGCTAATTGAGGCACCGTTCTATAAATAGGAGGACTACTTGGACTATAGAAAGGCGTGGGAGTGAATGAATTGCTCAGAATTAGGTCGTTAATGAGCTGCTTCTTACTTACTTGTATATAGGGAAAGTGTGTTCTAATGGTAGAAATATAATTAAAATACTTGCATAAGCCTGCCAACCCGCAGTGGAGCAGCGTGATGGGTTTATGCTATTAACACTTCCTCTCTTTTATGAGTGGAGTGGCCTGTGCCCAGTTGGACGTTAATGGGCTCATACTTATCTTTACATTTACTTGCGCGTGTACAGCTAAATAAATTATATATATAATTAAAGAAAAAAGAAGAACTAAACCTTTCTTCCTTGTTCTGCGAATTCGTGTATCTAATTTGTTATTAATCACTCACTAGAGTAGATAGGTGTACTTTAGCACGTGTGCGTTATCTTTTAATGTGATTATCTTTTAATACAGATCTTTAATATATTATCTAAAATAATTACACATTTTTACATATTTCTTAATTAGTCTGTTATTAAGCGTTTATTGTAATTTGTAGATTTTGAATCATTTATTCATTTGCTAATCATTATGTACAGAGGAAAGATTCGAATGTTTTTGTTGGTCTGGTTCAATGCGAATCGAAATTATAAACTACCAAATACTAACGAAGCGGAACTGATGTTAAAAATAATAACAGACGATGCCTGACAATAATCTCAGATCTATAATTAATATCAAATATAGCCACAGTGAAGTTTGGTCGGGTTTACTTAATCATATAATCATATGTCATTGGAATAACCTGTATGTATTGCTTACATGTTTAGTAGTCATCAAGTTAAATTATCAGTTATTGCCTTATTTTATATTTACTTAATTTCAATATTATACGAATAAGACTTTCAAAGTTGCAGGGTATAGGATAAAATAAATAATAGCATTTTAAATCTACTCTTTCGTTTTACGTGAGTTTTTTTACAAATATTCATATTAGATAAGGTAATATATGACGTAATGTCTAATCACATATTTGTCTATTTTAAATATAAGTATATATTTAGGTGTCATAGATACCTCTTCTATATACAGCAGAACAGGGTCGTCATAAGTAAATAGGTGTCTATAAAAACTAAACATTCATATAATTTTTAAAGATTCGCATTTGCTAACAAGTTTTTTATGATATCTCCTTATCCTCGAGTAATAAAAAGACAAGTAAATCTTACTTGTCTATCTACTATACCATCATGGATTTATAATACAAAGAGGATAAGATTATTTATCTCTAAATATGTTATACTTATCTTATATATAATGTGCAAATTTCAACGTGTCACAAACTTTACATGTTAAATTTGTTGTAAAAATAAGGTATGCACGCATGTATTTATCTTTGTTTACTAGGCCAATGAGGTATTGGTAGAAATATAATCATATATTGGCATAAGTCTGCCAACACGCAATGGAGCAGCGTGATGGGTTTATACTCTTAAAACCTTTTCCCCTATAAGGAACGAGGCCTGTCCCCAGCAGTGGGTCGTTAATAGGTCGCTACTTACCTTTATATTTTTACAATAAAAAAAAATTCTTGAGATGCCATTTTAAGTAAATAATATGCGTTACATTTTAATTTAAAAAAGCAATATTGTATACAAATTTAATGGATAAATGTACATTACTTTCTGTTGCATTAGAATTTGATTTAAATATCGCAGATATTAATATAAACAGCAGATATTAATATAGAAACATATATCAAAAATGCTCTTTACATATTCTAAACGTTACCGCTTGGCTTTTTTTATTTTAATTAGCTGACCTGACGTATATGACCTTCGTCAGATAATCCTTTATATAGATTAAATACAGGTATTTTGATACAAAACTATATTTCAAATAAAACCAAATAATACAGATATATTCTCATTAAATCTATTAAAAGATTGTGTATGTTATGTGTATGATAAAGATGAAACTAAACCATGTCAATCACTAGTTACTGTAACAAAATAAAATATTATTTTAACGTGTTCGTAGAACAGCTGCTAACTAATGTTTCATAGTATTCTTAACCACAAAATATATACATTTATATTATACATATATTTCGTAAGATATCAATTACAAACCGCTATTCACGGGAATTCCGTATGTTTATGCAACAAATCATAGTAATATAATATTCACAACTTTGACATTAAATATTTTTTAAATTCTTCATAAACTACGATGTGTTTAATTGGTATTACAGTTTTCTATAATCATAATACATAATATATGATAAATGTTATCTTACAATACTTTTTTAAAGGGTTAGGAGCTTGAGGATTGCCCAGTTTACTAAAAAGCACGATAGGCAAAGAAAAGCTAACTGTATAATAATTGCAAAATTTAGCATAAAAGGATCTTTAAATACAGAGCAATACCCACTATTTAAAGAATTTTTAGTTAATAACGTTTAGGTGCGTATCCTATCTATTATTTCTATTTAATTTCATAATTTTATTCAGCAATTCAATAGAAGTTCTTGTCTTGACGCGTAAAATTTTTCGTAACATAGTCATTCTTTAAATTTTTTTTACTATGTGAAACTATTCGTGATCCAACTTAATCTTCACATAAAAAAAGGTAAGGTAAGTAGCAGCCTATTAACGTCCCACTGCTGGGCACAAGCTTCCTGGCCCTTAGGACATAGGGTTTTCTGATTAAATCAAAATCAAAAATATCTTTATTCATGTAGGCATATTACAGCCCTTTGAATCGTCAAGTTATATTTTTTTCCACACTCTGATTCTAATATACTTCTGATGATGTTACTCAAGATTGGCTTAAAATCTAAAGTTACGAGGGTTCCTTCGCGCCCTGATCCGAGAAGAACCCACAACAAACTCAGTCGGATATTTTTTTTACCATTATCATTACAATGACATATTAGTATTTTAAATTAAAATTAGAGCAATTCGTTCACTCCCAGGCGTTTCTATCGTCTAGGTAATTTTGCAACGTGTAATACGATTTTTCTATCAACTTTCATTTTAACAAAGACTTTGAATTTATTAATTGACATCTTTAGAACGTCTTGTGGGAGTTTATTATAGAAACGTATACAGTTACCCTTAAATGAGTTGTTAATCTTATGCAGCCTACTAGAATTTATAACAAGTTTGTTTTGGTTTCGTAAGTTATATGATGTACATTCACTCTTTTTATTAAAAGAGTCAATGTTTTTATGTACATACAACAAGTTTTCTAATATATATACGCAGTGAACTGTCATTATGTTAACTGCCTTGAATTTGTTTCTTAGCGACTCTCTTGGACCCATATTGTAAATCGCACGAACGGCCCGCACGAACGGCCCTTTTCTGCAGTACAAATATGGCATCTATATCAGCAGCATTACCCCAAAGTAGAATACAGTATGACATTATGCTGAAATATCTGGTCTGGCAGTATCAACATCTGTCAGACGACGAATTCTTTTAACTGCGTAAGCCGCAGAACTGAGTCTGTTCGATAGACCACTTATATGGGGCCCCCGCTGTAATTTGTTATCTAACGTAATGCCTAAGAAAACGGTACTGTCTACAAGGTCTAGTTCCTCATTATTAAGTTTAACAATGGTTTGCATTTGTTTAACATTAGGCAGACTAAACTTAATACATTTTGTTTTATTTGCGTAAAGCAATAAATTATTAGCTTCAAACCATTGTACCACTTTATTGAGAGAGCTGTTTACGTCGTCATAATTTGTTTGTCGCCTATTAATCTTAATCAACAGCGAAGTATCACCAGCAAACAGAACAATCTCATGATGACCCTTAACAAAGTAAGGAAGGTCATTGATATAAATGAGGAACAGAAATGGTCCTAGTATGGAACCCTGTGGGACTCCCATTTTTGTCACAGACCCCGCAGATAGCAGAAAGATTATAAACCCACTACGCTACATTAAAGGTTAGCATATTCCACATCCAAGACCTGCTGCAGGCATACGCTCGTTTACCTACGAAACCTTCCTTAGGCAAATTAATTTTAATAAGAGAACCCTAAATTTTGAATATCTATCCATATACGTATACATTGGGATAGCTTGTTTTGAGAGTACATCACCTAATTCTAAATAGATATTATAGGTTTTTATACCAAGCTTAAAAGTGCACTTAAACAACCGTATTTTATTACGTCATAGGTCTTAACGTACCTAAAAATGAAATGAAATGTCTAAATTTGATTCATAGGTCTGTCTTATACCAAAGGTCAGTTGTGTAGCAGAATAAATACAATAGACTATTAATTTAATGCATGAAGAGAGTCCTAAGAAACGATATCTTGTAATAAGACTAAGCCTTAATGACATTTCTAAATCTCAATAGATAACAAGACTTTGATGGATCTGAATTTGGGAATTTACCTTCTAAATTAGTGAATACGTAACATCTATTTTTAAAACATAAAATTTACATCTCTTTCTTGTTATTCAAGGCTTTTTTCTTGGCATCAAAAGTAAATTCAAGTTCATAAGTTCTTTATTCAAGTAGGCATTTTCATCACTTGAAATCTAAAGTTACGAGGGCTGCTTCAGATCAGCATCTGAGAAAAGACCACAACGCACTCAGTGCAGTAAATTTTCTACCACCATCATAACAAATTATAATAATAAAGCTTTGCTTAAAGTTCTATTCGCCTATTACATTACTACCTTTTTGTTACGCTGGGTAAGGATTTTACGCACCCTTACCACGAGGGCAGGAAGTGTGGGACTCGCTAGCTTGGATAGAATACCCACTAAAACCCAGCGATACCCTCATCAACCTGAATTGGAGGTGTCAGAGGCTCCCTTACGCATTTGCTCTGACACTTCCGGATGCAACCGGCAAAGGGTGGTTTAAGGAGGAGAAAAAAGGCGTTCAAAAAGACGCCTTCTACCACCCAGCTTCCGCCTTCGCAGGGGCGGGGCAACAGCAGCACTTTCCCTTTCTCTCTCCATTGCCTCCATCAACGAGATGACATCCTCGCAAAAGGAGGCAACTGCATTCCATCCTTCCTCACTGCCAAGCATTGAGTTTTACATTCCTACCTACTGAGTCGAATGGATTATTATAAAAGATAAAATATTAAAACTAATATTATTTTGCACTTGTGCTTATCTAACGATAGCTCGATAATAAATAGATAATTGATAATACTAAACAAACTGGCGCGATGTATTTAACAAATACGATCAACTTTCCGATAACCCAGCAGTTGCTAGTGGAAGATATGTCGCATGTTTTGTAATAATTGTCGCTACAAAAAAAAAACGTTTTTCTAATATGATAATTTTAGCTTTTAGCTAAGTAAAGTAGCTAAGTAAAAAAAATGAAACTATAAAATAAATCTGTTTAAAGTTTTTTATAATAACTGTTTTAAAAAATCTTACGTGTTACACAAAGTATATCTATTTACAAAAGATTTCTAAAGATATAGAAACCTTACTTGATTAGATATTACGTGATGCTTGAAAAATCTAAGTTGTTTTCTAAAGTTGTAATTCTAAGGAAATTATCAAGGGAGATTAACACTAAAAAATCTGTCAGTCAACCGACGCGACAAATATAATGAAACAAAAAAATATATTATTTATAATATATGAAATACACACTGAATAACGTACTTGTGGCTTTAAGAAAAATAGCTTTGTAAACAATATATGATAACTTTTGTTTTTGTATTTCAAAAAGTAGATTTTAATAAAAATATGTTTTTCTCCGATATTATATAGTGTAACCTTATTGTAATAACGAATTCCTTGATTTAATTTTTCGGAATACATTTGTCGAAATCCTATTTATAACGAATTTTAATAATTGTAAAATTTCGAATAAAAGGTTCTTTAAATATACGGCAATAGCCTCTATTTAAAGATAAAAGTTTGGTTAATAACGTCTAGGTAGGTATCCTATCAATTACTATTTATTTTTATAATTTTATTCAACAATTCAAATGGAGTTCTTGTCTTGACACGTTAAATTTTTCGTAACAGTCATTCTTGTAAGTTTTTTTTTTAACTTAGTGAAACTATTCGTAATTCAACTTAACCTTCACATAAAAAAGGTAAGGTAAGTAGCAGCCCATTACCGCCCCACTGCTGAGTACAGGCCTCCTCACTCGCCACACTGCTCCAATGCGGGTTGGCAGCCTCACCCAAGAAAACCTTATTGTAAAAATTCACTTAGTATGATAAATATTACTTAGGTACCTTTAGTTTCGTTATATCGTGATTGCACTGTATTTGCGTAATAAGAAACTCGAAGTAAAAATAAAATTTCCAAGAGTTATCTGAAATAGTTAAGTATTTTGTAGGCAATTGAAGTTACTTCCCCAAAAAATTAAATCAAAATACGAAACTAATACTGCGATAACACGTAACTAATGAAAAGATTAGATTATAATATAGTTCTCGATTTCCGTAATGATATCAGTTATGGAATTTTCTAATTCACATGACTGTAGAGTCGGTCAACGTGTAAATACCTATTTGCCTTGAAGATCTCAGCGAGATAGTGCTAAGTGGATGGGTTTTCGCTTATGAATAAATTTTAGTCACTATGTCGTATGCAAAACATGTATTTTATAGTACAGTATTTATTTAAATTAATCCTGCTTAATTAATTATTTAATAAAATTATTTTTTTATAATTGTATTTATTAAAATGTGTCCTTTTATTGCGCAGTGTTTACTGAAATTGAGCCTTTTTAACACAGTATCATGTTTTTATTACAATATAGTATTTTTTAAATTGACCCTTTATTGCTATTTCATATTTCATAAATTGTCTTTTCTAAATTTTAAATACAAAAACACAATTTTATTAAGTTATTTGTATTTATTTTTGCCTCTTTTCATGTTTTAATGAGAATTAAATTCATTGAATTCCTAAAATATCTTCCTTTTTTCCTCCCTGTAAGTCTTGGAAATCTCATGTTTTAGGTGTGTATAAACATACACAAGACTTAAAAATTAGTTTGCTAAAGAAGTTCTACTTCTGACATATGCACTTTGAATTATTTTTTTTATATACTTTTCATAATACAGTAATAGCTATACTATTTAAATTCAGAGTTTTATAATACACACAGTATTTATATAAGGTCTTACTTTTATAATACAGTACTTAGATCTTAATTATAAATCAAGTTGTAGAAGACAAACTGATAATCTCACTCGTCAATCGCTTCGCTAGCAGAAGTCCTGACTTCAATTCCTGGCAGGGCAAATTAATGAAATAGTATTATACTCCTCTGCAAGAACGACATGCTGCCCAGAAAATAATGCGTTCCAGTATGATGCTGTGTAGAAAATATACGAGGTATTACGTATTACCTTAGATTAGTGCGCTTCTATCTAAGACTGCATCATCAGTTAACAACAAAAGAGCTTATAGTTATGCGCAATCTTGTAAGAAATAAATAAAAACAGATTAATTAAGAAGTCGTAGACGGTTGAAAATGTAATAAGTTAAGACTTTTAATTTTCTAATAGTCAACGTATATAGAACAACTCAAACGGATTTCATGAAAAAAAAACCACTATGACACTTAATAAATATCAGCTAAACACTTTTTTATAGTCAATTCTAGCACGGACTTTTTGAACTCCTTAGATAAAAAGAAACTTTTAAAGCCTTTAAGTTAGCTTTCAATAGATAGCACTAAATACTTTTTCGCAACATAAATTTAATGTACGTATTCATTTTTGAAAAAACGTTTTCTGTCGTGTCTAACAATAGCCTCCACTAGAAAATAAAAAAATATTTGAACTGGAGTGGGAATAAAAAACTATTTTATTGATTATTGATAATTTGAAGAAGAGATTTAAAAATCAAATAAAATGAACTGAAAATAATACTTCTTTTTTTTAAGAACGAGATACATCTTCTGTATAAGTCAAATCAAATAGCATCATAAAGAAGTATAGTATTCAATATAAATGCACAAACTGTTGAAAGTCATAAGTATTATAACGTATTAATAAGATTTTGAAACTTACCGTCGCAATAATGTAAACAAAACGGATTGTAAAATTACACTATTACCGGTCAATTATACAGTGAAAAGTAAATCATATTTTACACGATATTAATTAAAATTGTTACCTTTAAGTTAATTATAATGCATCATTTAGTCTTACTCTAGTTTCATTTGAAAGACAATAACACAAAGATAATTTTTGACTCACTCACTCAACACGAGATCTTCAAAACTATCATGAAATGAATACTTTCATTAAATACGGATTTCCTCATATTTACATAGAATTAAAAAAATATATAAATTAATGCGTTCCGATACGATGCTATGTAGAAAATAAAAGAAGTAATTTACCTCTTACCTTAGCTTAGGGCGCTTCCATCTTAGACTGTATCATCACCAACAAGAGAAATTACAGTCAAGCACAATCTTGTAAGAAATAAAACCAAAACCGAATTATTTAGAAGTTGTAGACGGTTGAAAAAGTAATAAGTTAGTTACGTAATAATTATCAATGGTGATTTCGCGTTTCCTTAAGAGCTAAATTCAAAGAAATATCAATTCTTACAGTACCGTCGCAATATATATTAAATAAAATGTTATATATCAGTGATATTATTAATTTATACAGGAAAAGGAGCGAAAGAAACAAATTTTAATACAAGTAATAAAAACAAACTTGTAATGCCATATTTTAAAGAGAAGAGGGTCCAGAAATCATTTGTCGGGTTGAGCATACGCATTCCTAATAAGATACCCGAATCACTGTTGGGTTTATCTCCACATAGTTTTCAGAAATATGTAAAAAACGTCCTATTACAAAAGACATATTATTATGTTGAAGAATACTTAAGCGACAAAGATGTTTGGAGCCGATTCCTGTTGCACATGGAAGCTAAACACATTGAACCTACTAGAACTATGTTTATAGAGTAACTGTTGAGTTTCTTGCTGGTTACTTCTCGGCAAAATCGATTTTCCGAACCGGAGGTAGATTTGTTATCAACGGTCAGACTACTGACGTTTCAATTCAATGAAGATATTGTATTAATGCTTACGGTAACATACCCTAGATTTTAAGTAAATGAATATTTTCTCTTGGAATTAAAACTACACACATTAAATGGGTTAAACATTAAAAGTACATACGAGATCTTCAAAGATTTTTCCATATCCCCACGGGTTTCGGAACCAAGCGGCTGGTAACGCGGGGAACAGCTAATCATGCAATAGGTGTTATACATAAGTAATTTTCTTTCATGAACACCTAATTACACAACATGTTCATCGGAGCATGGTTAATTTAACATACGTTGAATGCGATAAAGATAAAAATTCCAGTGTTTTACATATAAAGCAAGAATATTTGTTTGTTTGTTTAAATATTTGTTTGTTGATTGACGGCCTCGGTGGCATATCGGAGCGACCATTTCTAATGCCAGTAAATATCCCGGGTTCTATTCCCGCCAAAAGAAATTTAAGGGATTGTATATTCTAACTTTTCTAATAGCCTGGTACAAAGACGTCATTTTTATAATCCGATATTGAGTGGTAGGTCAGCGTGGTCATCCGGTTCACTAGAGTGAAATGCAACCAGGGAACCTCTAGTGATCTCATGGATAAGGAGTGATTCGCTGGGTTTTAGGTAATGGTGTAATCTGTGAGTCCCACACTCCCGATTGGAGAGTCTTTCATCGGGGTGCGTAAAGGCATTTCCCAGTGCAAAAAAAAACTAAAGATATAAGAAAGGTTTCATTTCTACTGATAATAAGGAATGTTTTACGTATTTCTTTAACCGAAAAATCGACGATCTCTTGGTTCTACAGTGAACTAGGCGACAAAAGCCTTAGAAGACGTTCTAGAGATGTCACTCAATAAATTCTGTGTATGCAGACAAAGTTACGCCGGTCAGCTTCAATAAAGTTATGTATACTAGATAACAGTATCAAGTCGCTACAAGAGAGATATATAATATCTCTAAGTTAGAATGTGTCAACACCTAAAATTTCGCTCAAGTGCTGAACTACAAGTGACATTGAAATAATCATTTAAATATGATAACAAAAGTTGCCATGTCAGATTGATTCAATCTATCACTACGTCAACGACACAAAACGACCTTTTCAAGTATAAGACCGATTTTACTTGATATTGTTTAAAAATATGTTTTTGTTTTGATATAGCAATTGTATAAATAATCTAAACATTTATTTTATATCTCTTGTGGGTGTTGGGGAGGGATTCAGGTTCAGACGGATCCCTCCGGGTTCAGTGGACTGTATTGGATCAGGTGCTTTGATCTTTCGGGTTCGGTGTTGAGTTCTTGAGCGCTTCGGTCTTGCAGTTTCGGATCTTCAGGTCTTCGTTGCTTGAGGCGAGGTCCTCAGGGTTCGGTGGTTCGGTCGTCCGTGTTCGTGCTTGGGTCGTTCAGTTCTTGCGGGTTCGGATGTTCAGTGGTTCGTGGTTCGCAGAGTTTTGGTTCGATGGTCACAAGTCGCGCTTAGTACTGGGATCTACTCCGCTCGGGAGTCTAAGGCGAAATGTGTCCGATCGAATCATGGGAGTGCCCTTTTATACAAATCTCCCACCCGATAACCACATGCGGTCGGGCGAGCGGGAGAAAGGGCAATCGCGGGTGCTGAGGTAGGTGCGGGAGGGGGGTCGCCGGCGGTTGACCAATCAGAATTAGTCACCGCCGGCGACTTGCTAGGCTCGCTGCTCCCGTCCGCAACA
>JACTOM010000929.1:6531422-6610585 GCA_015832385.1 Elymnias hypermnestra
GGTGGTTCGGTCGTCCGTGTTCGTGCTTGGGTCGTTCAGTTCTTGCGGGTTCGGATGTTCAGTGGTTCGTGGTTCGCAGAGTTCTGGTTCGATGGTCACAAGTCGCGCTTAGTACTGGGATCTACTCCGCTCGGGAGTCTAAGGCGAAATGTGTCCGATCGAATCATGGGAGTGCCCTTTTATACAAATCTCTCACCCGGTACGCAGACACGCTCGTACCGAGCGAGAGATAGGGCGAGCGCAGGTGCTGAGGTAGGTGCGGTGGGGGTATCGCCGGCGGTTGACCAATCAGAATTAGTCGCCGCCGGCGAGGCGCTAGGCACGCAGCTCCCGTCCGCAACAGTGGGGTATAAACAAAGGCTTTCGGTTCCGGTAACCAAGTCTTAATACGAGATATGTTTTCCAATAATAATTGCTATTATTCTACTTACAAGAAAATTATGAGTACAAGCGCATACAAAAATTGTATATAATAAGATTTAAAACATTACGATAATCAAATTTCTTACCAATTAAAAGGAGTTAAAATAAAATTAACGAACGATCTGGTAAATAAAAAGGTTATTTTGTTAATATCGACATCATATTGACTTAAAACTGAAAGTATAATAATTAAAATAAATATGTATGACATATTATACTGTTCGGTTTTTATAATAAACAAAATTATATAATGAATGTTAGTTTAATATGCGATATTTCCTTGAAAATTATTTTTAAAACGGTTCAAGTCACAATTATTTAAACATATAATAAAATCAATGATACTCGTAAATGGCTACAATTTCATTTAAGAAGATGCAATGCATTAATAAATATCACGTAAAAAAATTACAGTAGCAAGATCGGAATTAGTGTTTAAGTTTCAATTGATTCCAAGATGCAGGAATGTAAAAATGTAAATAGTTAATTATAAATTCAAACTATGTACTATGTATCTAGTGAGAAAATAAGAGTGCTTTATCTCTTATGAAATGCCTTGTAAATGTTACAAAAATATAAAAAACCGTCATTTTATTTAAATTTAATTTAAAAGATGCAAAATATGTTTTGTGCTGTACTTAGTTACCAGTAATTTAGAGACAAAATACAATTTTACATATTGTAAAGCTGTAAATTGCTACATTTTATTGTCAATTACAAAAAACATTACAAACGTGTTTGAGCAATTTACAATTCTTCTCAAGGTTTCTTTGTGGACTTTGTTAGAGTCGATAATTGTCGCTAAAGTTTTACGTAGTATGACAAGCGATATAATAAATATATGTTGAACAGTTCATTGCATCTGCCAAACTTTTCATATGTCGGGAAATCGGTTATCGAGAAAAATGGTTTTTGTATACTTCAAAGATATGCTTTTCATACAATTTCATAATGTCATATAATAGGGGGATATTTACCATGAACTTAGTTATTTTTAATAAATAATATAGCATTTCTCAATAAATTTCCTTATTGAAGCCTTCATAAGGGAAATACTCTGTTAGAGAAATCTAAGAAAATATTGTTGATTTCTAAATTTGAACAGATGAAAGGCTTCGGTCGTGGCTTGTTTTCACCTTGACAGCATTGTCGCGTTGTCAATCTTATAATTAAAAAGAATGTCATATTTTTTCACACTTGTATTACTACTACTACGAAAATGAGGATATAAACATAAAAAATGAAATAAAGCTGATGCATGACAATAAATATAGTGTGTAAAATATTCTCATTAATATAGTAATACTTTAGAATTTATTGCATAGTCACGATGTTACAAAAAACTCGCGTTACTTCTCCTATATTATTCCTAAACTAAAAACAACGGTACCGAAATAAACGACCTTCGCACAGTTTCATTGAAATAGTCACAGAGACTAGTATGTCTTAACTATTTAATCATTTAAAAACTTTACACTGTATCGGAAAGATAAATAATGTCTTTAACTTTTTCTTTCAGGTGAAAAGTGAAAGGCAAATACATGACTTTGTAAATCTACGTATATACATATAACAAGATGTCTAAAAGAAATTCTTTTGCACTGACGCCGCAGACTGAGAAAAAAATTGAAAAAAAAATTAAACTTGTACCACCTGATGGAGGATGGGGATGGATGGTGTTAATAGGAACAGCTCTTTCTAATGTAAGTATTATATGATCTATAATATAAAAATGAATCGCAAAATGTGTTGGTAAGCGCATAATTCAACAACGTCTGGGCCAATTTTGCTAATTCTTTCTTTAAAATGTTCGTTGAAGTCCAAAAATTTGAATAACAGCAGGGGAAAACCCTAAAAATAGCCCATTTCTGTTTCCCATACAAACGTTTTCTAACTAAAATGTAGAGTCAATTTGACTTTTATTGCTATTCAACAAAGTTCATTTTAAATTACAAGTACTCAATGTTGTCTAAGCAATGTAGGTGTGTTCCTAACGTCAAAGAGTCAATTTGCACTTTATCACCGCTGCAGAAAGTTCAAAGTCAATTGAATAGTCACAAAATGTAAGACATATAGATCATTAGTACTGCTGCAATTTCATTTCGAAAATCATTCGTAATACTAAAACCTGCCACATTCCAAATCTTTTTGACAGAACGAAGTCTGTGGGGTCTGTTAGTAGATAATAAAAACATTCTGCTTATTTCCGATGTTTTCATTCTACGTATATCTAACAGTATATTTTTGTTCAATATTAATTCTCTTTTACGTTAACATATAATAATAAATACTTAATAATATTATTGTTGTTGTTATTTCGTATCCGATATGAAGAATATCAATAACACACGTAACTGCGATGTTTTTATTAATGTTATATTACTGTCGTTTTCATAACCATTACTTATAAGACTGTTTTTCAATTTCATTCATAATATGTTATTATTCTCAATCGTTAATTTTTTTTATTCATCGATCGAGTATATTTAAAACCTGTAGTGAATGACACCTAATGTTAATAGACTATTCAAATATTAATTCATTAATTGAATTCATTTTGCAAGTTATTCTACAGCACCATATATTGAAAGCTCGCGTAAAAGTTTTAATACTATCTTTGTATGTAATAAACCAAAAAGTTTATTGCGCGTTCGTAGATTTAGAAAAGGCCTATGATCGAGTGGTGAGGAATGAGCTGTGGTCAACGTTATCTACGTATGGGGTGAGCGGTTGTCTGATCCAAGCATTGAAGTCTCTCTATGAGGGTTCTAGTGCCTGTGTCAGAATAAACGGAGCGTACACGGAGTGGTTTCCTGTCGAAAGAGGTGTTCGACAGGGATGTGTTGCGTCACCATGGCTGTTCAACCTTTTCATGGATAAATGTTTGACAGATTTAAAAGAATGTATGTATGGGTTAAGAATGAATGAATTAGTCATCAAATGTTTACTCTACGCTGATGATCAAGTAATACTTGCGTCATCCGCTAACGAGCTTCAGGAGATGCTAAATATTATGAATGAAGCTTTGAAAGGGAAAGGAATGAAAGTGAATGTAAACAAAACGAAAGTTATGCTTTTTGAACGAGATGAATCTATGATGAATG
This sequence comes from Elymnias hypermnestra, assembly GCA_015832385.1. Classification (NCBI taxonomy): domain Eukaryota; kingdom Metazoa; phylum Arthropoda; class Insecta; order Lepidoptera; family Nymphalidae; genus Elymnias; species Elymnias hypermnestra. The sequence goes on from JACTOM010000929.1 coordinate 6,534,950, forward strand.
GCAATATTTTGATAGATGGGGAACAAGTGGAAGAGGTGAAAGAATTTGTATACTTGGGATCTAAATTTACAAAAGATGGAACATGTGACAGTGATATCGAAAGGAGAGTGAATGCAGGGAATATGGTAAATGGTGCTCTGCATGCTTTTATGAATAGCCAGATGGTGTCTCAAAGGGCTAGACTGGCAGTGCATGCTGGAGTGTTGGTGCCAACACTTATGTATGGTAGTGAAAGTTGGGTATGGCAGAAGAATCACAAAAGTAAAATAAATGCGGTAGAGATGAGAGCGTTGAGAAGCATGAGTGGATTAAAACTGAGTGACAGAGTGAGAAATAGTGTGATAAGAGAACGTTGTGGTATAAAAGAAGACGTAGTGACTAAAATTGAGAAAGGTATGCTTAGATGGTTTGGGCATGTAGAGAGAATGAATGAAAGGAGACTGACAAAAAGGATTTATGAGTCAAGAGTGAATGCGAAAGTTGGAAGGGGAAGACCAAGGCGAACGTTCCTGGACCAAATCCAGGACATTTTAAATAACGGCCAGGTCAAGAGTACTCTAAACCGACGAACTTGTATGAAAGATTTAATGAGATTGAAAGAAGCGAAGGAGATATGCAAGGATCGTGGCAAGTGGAAGGATGTTGTCTCTGCCTACCCCTATGGGAATGAGGCGTGATGCTATGTATGTATGTATGTAATAAATTTATGAACATCGTGACAGAAAATATAAGATTGACGTTAATTTATTTTTTACTATTACTTGTTTTATTGTTTTAGATTTTCAATCAGTCAATGTTGTCTTTGTTCAGTTTGTTATATGGAGATACATTGGAAGCAATGGGACACAACACGCAGGGTGCAGCTATTGTTTTAAGTACAATGTTGTTTGTTACAAATTTCGGAGGACCTATTGCTGGAGCTGTTGTTAAATTAACATCGCCTAGATTTGTGTCAGTTAGCGGATCATTTCTTTGCACAGCAGGAATATTTTTCAGTGGATTCGCAACTAATATATACCATTTAATTTTATCATATGGAGTATTGCTAGGTAAAGTGTCAAAATAATAACATCGCTGCTTTGGATAAATAGTGATACAAATCAAAAAAAGGATTATGATTTTTGATATTAAAAATGTAAACCACTTTGGTTTCGGTTGTATCTTTAACTAAATTTTGGATTATTCATTCAAAGTAGCGATATTTACAAACTAATAATTCTATGAACATTAAATATTTCTAACTTTCTTAGTGCTTTCCAGGTCTCGGCCTAGGGTTCATACAAAATGCTTCATTTGTAGCGATTAATAGCTATTTTAAAGTAAGAAAAAATTTAGCTGTTGGTCTGGCTATGACTGGCACGGGCATCGGACAGACTCTAATGCCTCATGTCGTAAGATATTTTCTGGAAAACTATGGATACAAAGGCGCCTGCCTCTTAATAGCAGCTTTAAGTCTGCATGGGGTAAATATCTAACACGTTCTTTAAAACGAAAAAATCTAAAATAATGAAATTAAATAAGTAACTTAAAATAACTCGATTATAAATAATATTCTTATATTAGGTATGTGGAACCATGTTAATTCAACCCGTTGAATGGCATATGAAGAAAGTTGAAGAAGAAGTAGTGATAGATGAAAAAATGTACTTGTTAGAAGAGAATAATAAAGAATCCAATAAAAGTAAAGACTACAATGCCAACAGCAATGTCACATTTAAAGGCACAAGGCGTTCTACAGAACCTACAATTAATTCAGTAGCCGTCGTAAAATCGAATAATAATAAAGCCTTATCGCAAAGTTACAAGGAGCTGCACATGAATAACGGAAAATCAATTGATAAATTGAATGGCAAGTTTGATGACTTACTTTTTTAATACTCGATAAATTACAATATACTTCATTAAGCAGTTTACTCAATTTTAAATTAACAAAAGTTAAATGTCTCACTTACTGTAATTTGCTAAATAAGAGGCAGAGTTTTTTTTAATGGTGACGTATGTTTACAAAATATTATTTTCTTAAGCTATTTATGTGATGCCGTTAACGTGAATAAGAAGAGAAAATGCCAGCGCAGGTTTCATGTGATATTATTACTAAAATTTAGTAGTAATGAGTAAAGTATGAGAAAGCAAGAGGGAGATAATTTCACACTCAACGAAATATTCATCGCAATTAATTAGTATTTGTTAATCATCATTTTCATATATATTATATCTTTCAGGAACCCATAAAATACCAAGTCCTAAGAAAAGCATAATGCAAAAAATATCAGATTTATTCGATTTAACCCTACTAACAAGTCCTCGATTCTTAAACGTTATCATAGGAACTGCATTGACTGTTGTATCTATTCAAAACTTCAGTATGCTGTTCCCATTTTTCCTTCAAGTAAGTTCAATGTGTACAAATTTTAACAATACATTTTAAATAAAAATTCTTAGCTTAAAGCAATTTATTTATCAATTACTTACACAACAATTTCTAACTATACCTTATTTAACTTTTCGATTGTTACTTTTTTCTCAAATTATAAACTCTTTAATTAAATTAATTTTGCGCAAAACTGTACAGCTCAATATTTTGAGAGCTCACGTAAATGGTTTTTATGTAATGAGTTTAAGAAGTTCTTGCTAAATGGTGTAGGAATTCACGTAATTTTTATATGACTGATGTTTTTTTCTTTGACTTCTACAGAAACAAGCATCTATGGATAAACAACAGACTGCCAATTGCATGTCAGCTGTCGCTATGGCAGATATTGTAGGCAGGCTTACTTTACCAATGTTACAAGACAAATACCATATTAAAGCCAGGATGATGTTAATAATGACTAGCATATGGTTGATTGTCGTAAGACAGAGTAAGTCCTTCTTAGTTATTTATGTACCAGACAAAATGATGACTAACTTTAATTTATTAAGTTTCTAGTATATTCATTTAACGAAGTTATCATTCACTATTCTGAAAATCTACAGTTTAAGGACTCCTTGCTGTTTAAGAGACAAGCAGCACTAAAACAATGTTTATTCGTTCGTTCGTTAGATGTGCCTTCCTTAACAATTAAACGAATATACGAATACCTTCGTGAAATATCATATTATATATATATAATGACTTTTATATATAAGCATGAATGTTAATGAATAGCATAAAGTCTTTGACATCAAAGAACCTATGTTCAATTTCAGACCTTTATAACTTATGGAATATACCGATAACCGAAATTTGGGTTATTTTTGGGTAGAAAGTCTTACTTATAAACTCTTAGACCATCATTAATCATCAAGCAAACCCGTAATGAAGCTTTATCTTGAACATAATAAAAAATTGAAATATTCTTCAGGTATTGTAGTTATTTTTAAGTTATATTTACATTTAAGTTATCTATATTGTTTCAGTTTTGGCGTATCAAACCGGCTTATACATCCTTCTCATTATGTCTGCTTTATATGGATTTGGCAGAAGTATGGTGATCGTCGCCAGAAATATTGCTATATCAGAACAGTGTACAATGGACCAAGTGCCATCAGCTGTTGGACTGGGAATGCTGAGTATGGGCATTATAGTTCCACCAGCGGGATATTTCCTTGGTTGGATCAGAGATTATACGGGCAGCTACGTAATTTGTATAACAGCACAGAACATGCTCCTTGTGTTGTTCCTTGCTATGTGGATTCCGGATATGATATTCTTATACTACAAAGACAAAAGAGACAAGAAAAAAGACATCGATCAAGCAATATCGTAACAGAGATAAAAAAAATCCTTTGAGATTAAGATGGAAATTGAAACATATTCATTGAATTTCCTATATTGTACTTACACGTACTGAATCCTTCCCACACAGATTTACCTGTGATATAAACCGTAATGAATGTATTATAAGCTTAAGTATAGAAACATTGGCTGTGAAATATTCAGATGTAAATAAAACTCGGGCTATTATTTCACACCAGTATAGCATTTACAAAACGGATGTTGAGACTGACAACAGTGATATGTGTGGAGATATTTAATTTATTTTTCTATAGTGCAATATGTAATCTCTAGTCTAATAAACTACTAAAAGTATATTTTTTTTTATTTATAATTTCCTACTTAAAAGTTTCGTTACGGTCCGTTTTTAATCTCTTTTTATAAAGTGATTTAGATCGGGATATACAGCATAATCCATTTTATTTTCTTAGGTAAGATTTGAAGCTGGTAACCTCGACTACGTACGTATAAAATATTATTTATATCACCGAGGTATTCCAAATGTTTGTATCAAACCTATTCAAAGGAATTAAGTAGGCCCTATAGTGATAAGTCAAAGAAAAACATATATACAATATTATTTGCTGCATTCAGTGACTATTATTACACATCTGCTATTATTAATGTATGTTTTATTAAAAGAGCAAGGACCATTTTCAAATGACAAAACGAGTTGTTATTGTATATTTTTAAATAAATAAAAACTTGGTGTGTGCTTAAGAATGCGCGACAAAAGTGAAAACTTCATCAATAACTAAATAAATTTATTTTGTGTTCATATATATTTATGATTTATATAACTATAATTGTTAACAATGTAATTAAATGTGTTTAAATAGAGCAGAATGGCGTTTATTGTACTTATTTCGTTTCATTAGTCGCGGGGAGCCGATTTTATTATTTACTAGCAATGCCCCGCGATTTCACCAATGTAGATACCGATCTCGTGGCAATGATAAGCCTACTAAATCAGACTTATTTTCTTAGATTGACTTTATTAAAATTCGTTATTGCAGTTACTGCAACGGCCTTTCATAAAATATCATTTAATAGGATAAAAATTAGTAAAGAGCTATCAATAATATGGTTTGATTACTGTCGACACGTTTTTTGACTTATAAAATGTAGAAACGCATTTGTAGTGGCAAAATTACAGAAGTTGGACATATGGTATCGCGGATTTGTTATAGATATTAATACGATCTATAATATTGTAGAACATTTTTGTTTTATCATCTAAAGTTTCCTTGGGTTACATTCTTGTAATTTTCTTAGGGATCTCTCTTTTTTGAGTAAAGTAATATAGCCTATGTCCCTCAGTGAAAATGCAGCTTTCTAATGGTGAAAAAATTTTTGAAATCAGTCCAGTACTTCTTGTGTGAAAAAGTATCAAACATACTTACATACAAAAACACAAATGTTTCCTCTATATAATATTAGTTTAGATATAACCGAGCGTTTCAGCTTAGTCCCTAATTCTCACAAAAAGTGCACAACGCGCCTTAGAAAGATTTTACATCAAAAGTCTGTTTTAAAGACTATGTTTTTATAAAAGCAGGAGCAGCACATTATAGATTATAGCAGTTTACCAAACGATCAGTTTAGAAATCTCATGTTTAATTCAGACACGGACGCCGGGGAGCCTCACGCACCGAGCGTCGCCGGTAAACAGCCGTCGACTGGCATACGGATGTAAGCACTTTATCCCTAAACATGGTATACGATGGAGATACATTTATCATTTTTAATAGTGGACTATAAAGTGTATTGGTTTGTATTTTTACATAAAAATTTAAGGTCTTTTAACTGTGAGTATTTCAGCACCGTGATTTTATAAAATACGAACTAGCAACATAATTACATGATAGAACTACAACTAAGACTGAACTAGGGGTTGTTAAATTACACATAATTACACTTATAGTTATATTGAGCACGTATATAATCTAATATATAAAATTCTCGGTGTTAGAAGTTGAACTCCTCCGAAAGGGCTCGATCTATTTTCGTGAATCTTAGCATATTGGCTCGGGTGGAGAATCGGATAACATCTTCAAACATCAAAATAATGTCGACATATCAATAATTCCATTAATAACTAAATTCTATGCGTACCTACACGGGTTAATGTATAAAGACCGATTGATAATCGCGACATTTTAGAAGGTAGGCTAAATTTTATGACTTTATATATTATAAAACAAATTTTATCCCACCTATAATTAAGTTATCCGAGATAATAAAGAGGGTTCCAAGCTAAGACCGACCATGCAAGTCCATTAGAGACTGGCGCGGTCCATTAGGCTACTTGACACATTCTAGAATTGATCCTGAGAATATGGTAGCATCTTGTGTTAATGTGAGAGCTAAAAATTATGTTGAATATAGTAATGTACTATCGTGATGAATTGTATATGTCAAGAAAGGTAACAAAGGGTATAAAAACATCTTACTGAAACTAAATACATATATAAATATATATGTGTATATATATATATACACACACACAAATATATGCCTACATTGAACCCTATCAGCAAATACATGCAGCTAACATTATTTGAGATCACGGTCAAACAAAGTCAGCAATATAAAAGAAAAAAGATCTTTAACAAGAAACTTTTATCTGTTATTATAATGTAACTCTTAAAATAAATAATGTCGACGGCCACTAAGAATAAAGAGCAGCGTAAAAATTCCTGATATTGTAAGACATATTTATAAATTTAACACATTTTGTACTAACAATATAGTTTTAAGCATCATGTTTTAATAGCTACGTAACTAACGATGACCTAGGTTGATAAGTAGGGTTTTTTCTCGCTGGGAAATGCTTCTACGCTCGCTGAATGGAGTATTCAGCTCCATCCAGGAGTGTGGGACTCACTGGAAACAGCGGAACCCTCTTCATCAGTATGGTGGACGCCAGATGTTCTCTAACGCATTCAGCTTTGATACCTTGGATTAAACCAACTCAAAGGTTCAAAAAAGGGAAAGCAGGCGAGCATAATTCCGCCATCTGACATGTCCTCTCCTCCGGAGGGAGGAGCATCGACCGCTCTCTAATGCCTCCATCTGCAAGATAACGGACTTACAGAAGGAGGAAACTGTCTTCTAGCTGGTCACATTACCGAGCATAACACCCACTATGCTATGCTAGCGACACTAAGATGTGGCGCTGGGGGCCCCGGGAATTCTGCCAAAGTGTAGTGCGTCGTATTAATTCATAAGTAAGTAGTAAGTAGCAGCCCATTAACGTCCCACTGCTGGGCACAGGCCTCCTCACTCCGAGGAGAGAGGGTTTTTAGAGCATAGACCCACCACGCTGCTCCACTGCGGATTGGCAGGCATAGTACACAAGTGCACTCTCTATTCCTTCACTCTCATAGTCCGATGTGACGGTAATCCGACACAACCGGAGAGAGATCGGGCGCAGGACCGACGGCTTAACGTGCTCTCCGAGGCACGGGGGTGGATTACACCGCCATTTTCCTAACTTCGGGCAAATATTGAGAGAATCTTAATAGAAAACTCATTATCTATTTCGAATTGGCCCGACCCGGGAATCGAACCCAGGACCTCATGGCTGTAGTCGAACATGCTAACCACTAGACTAATGAGGCAGTTAATTCATAAGTAGGGTGATATAACGTCGCCAAGACGAAGATTATGGTGTTTAGGGCAGGAAATGGTCCAGACAACATTCCGCTCGTTAAGTTGGGTGATATACAGATCCAGATGGTGAAGCAATTTTAATTACCGGGACACTTGCAAAGTAAAGATCTGTAAGGTGACCATGAAATAGAACGCAAACGATGGAAGGGCCCTGGCTATAATCAGCAACATGAGCGCTCGTAAATTTCCTAACTGCAGTACCGAAGTTAAACAGATATTGTTCAAAGCATGTTTAACGATGTATACCAGTCAGCTACTGTGTAAAGAAAGTATACACGGAAGACAATAAATACCATAAGAGTGCAATATAACGTTGCATATCGTACTCCTATGAGGCTGCCGAAGTACTGCACTGTATCAGGCATGTACGCTGGAGCAGGGGTTCTGGACTTTTTCGGGGTCATTAGACAAGAATAGCGTCCTTCTGGAGTTGCCTTCAAAACTCTAAAAATGCTATTTGAGGGTTGTCCCGAATGATGTGTCAATTCCCATATACAGATACTGGATTTATTTGCTCACTTAAATTGTAATAGAAAGTGACCATCAATGTCATTTATTGTAGTTTAAGTATTTATTTTACTTTTTGTTATTTACTGATATGGGTGAAAAATACCTGTAATAAAAAAAAAACTATTATATAATCATCGTAATAACGAAAACTTCTAAATTTCAAAAGTTTGATAACTTTATAAATAGAAATCGAAGTATACAATATACATAATTTATAATGAATCTAATTGGATGTTCACGGTTTGGAGATAGCAAGTAACCTAAATAGGTTATGAAACTTTGTGCACATTTTATCTTGCTCGCGTTGAACTAATTTCCAGGCACTATGCACGGCGCGTACGTTTGGAGGGTCCTTTTTGTATATTTCCAAGGCAAGGCTAGTAGATTACTCTCCGCTCTCACAGTTTTGTATGTTTTGCTCCTTGTCGTCTATAAATACAGTGGTTAAAACCATTCTACGAAAATGCATTCCTTTGTATTATCCTACGAGTAATTAGGGCGGTCGTTGGCCTTACAGCTCAAAAAATATACACTGTTTTTGTAGTTTTTATTCAAATAAATAGGTTTTAAGGCTTTTGATTTATCACTATTCTTTATACTTACACATCTATATATTTGATACTTTTGGTGCACATGTTGAAGACACCTTTTTAGGCATACTTTTCGATTTTACTTCTTCTTACTATAATTAATATAATAAGTATTGGTATATCTACATAATTGCATTTATTTTTCTTTCTTATTTCTTTTTCTCGAGACATAGTTATTAGCACGTGATATTAATTTTTTTGGACTATACGAGAATATTATGTGAAGAGATAAAAGATTAGAAGCGGAATATTAATTACCAACTGCTAAGGCCTCCTCACTATAGGAGAAAGCCACGCCATCCACCACGCTGTTCTACTGCGTTGTTGCATGCCACGTATATCATAGAATTAATCCTTGGATAGGCGGATTTCTCACGATGTTTTTCGTTACAGAATGTCAAAGAAAAAACAATTAACTACGTAAGTTTCTTTTTGTAAAGTCAATCTTAGTAGTACCTGCCGACGACTTTTCTGAACGAGAATCACGCATCTCACTGCTAGGCCATCACGTCATATCATTATTATGAATCAATTTGTTAATTAGACTACATAAATAAAATATATAATTGTAACAGAAACCACGTTGTACAGTTTTCTCACGTCTTGCAAATTTTCTAGCAGAAATACTCGTACCATTTGGATGGTCAAAACTTTTAACAATAACCGTTTTCCTTATCATCAAGTCAATGTTGGAAAATTCCAAGAGTGGAAAAGGGAAATTGTAATGTAACTTTCTTAATAAGGTGTTATGTATGCTCATCAAGTACACTGGGGAAGGTTTTTTTCAATACAGTAAAGAGCAGTCTTTAGTAAACGGATATTTTCATTAAAGACTTTAGTAAAAAGAACTAGACCCTTTTAGAATATGTTTGTTTCTTATTATTAATAAAAAAACGTGATAAAAATTAAATCTATTCTTCTTGAAATTGTGCTTACATACATGCTTACATTTTCTTAATAAATGAAATAATTAACAAGATATATAAATAAATCATATATACACGGTTTTTAAAAAGAAAACGTTCAAATTCAAATTATCGACACGTCCATTGTCATTGTTTCTTTGTGACGACTCACTCATTATAAATACATACAAAAAGGAATTTTTCGTTTTTTTCCACTGCGGATTGTATCAATAGAACCAGCGGATTTTTTTTTTCCAGATTCTAAACACGTGGCGAGTGCAAATGAATACTAGGAAATTGACGACCTCGCTGGCGCAGTGGTGCGAGTATTCGCTTTGTTAGCGGAGGTCCCGGGTTCGATCCCCGGTAGGACGAGTTTAGGAAATTGTATTCACTAATTTGTCTGAGTCTGGACTGGTGGGAGGCTGTTAATATTATTGAGAATCTACTAGCCAAGAAGAAGGCACAGTTATTAGCGTACTTGACAAGTATTTAAATAAAACTTTTAATTTTACGGATGCTCTCGCCTTTTGTATATATTGTACGTAATATATGTATTTTCACGTAACATTTTATGCATACATATACGGAATATGTTACGGATTTCTATTTCAAATTTCTTCTTGTGGCGGAAAATATGTAATTTATTGTCACACTAAGGATCATCTAGAGCAAAAACAATACTGATACGCTTAAGGAAATAAATGTCCTTACGACCTTAAATTACAATTTCGTTGATACGATGAAAGTCTAGTCTTTAATTCTCCAGTATTGGAATGCAGTCTGCTTACATTCTAATCTATTAACTTGTTCGGTGCAATTATCGCTATCTGACACAAATATGATTATGGCGCTGCTTAAATGATTGCTATTAATATGTCTTTGATAAAGTACTTCAAAACTTTTAAACTGTTTACTCTTTATAAAATAAGCTAAGATTATTCCTCACAATAATTATTTTTATATACGTGATAAGACTCTGTCAAGATAATTCAGGTACAGTCTTTTCTCAAATTGTGCTGTGGAAATATATAATCATAATATAATCATACACCACAAAAAAACGTATCTATGTGTATCTTTACATTAACATTAAGTGGACACAATGCATCACTAACTTAAAATAAACTCCATACAACAAACCACATCTGTCACTATCATACATTAACATGTACAAAAATCACGACTAAAATTTTTGTAAATTATATCCCTTAAAAGTGTAAACTGTTGAAATTTTCATAGCATGCCAAATAATTTATAAACTTGCATATAAAGGAATGTTCACCGTTCAGCGAGAGAGAATAATGCTAGCTCCACATTCTGGCATCTGGCCCTTTTTTCTTTTATTGCTGTCACACTTGATATGCATAATTATTAATAATAATTTATTAGAAACAACGGATCTAAAAGCAAATAACTGATAAAAAAATTTAACCACTAAACTGAAAAATCAAAATCTAGTACTTTATTATATCGGAGTTAGTTCTTTTTGACTGCCTCATCAGTCTAGTGATTAGCATGATCGACTACAAACATGAGGTCCTCGGTTCGAGTCCCGGGCCGGGCCAATTCAAAAAACAATATAGGTTTCTAATAAGATTTTCTCAATTTTTGCCCCATATTGGGAAGTTGGCGGTGTAATCCACCTCTGTGCTTCGGAGAATACGTTAAGCCGTCGGTCCTGCGCCTGATCTCTCTCCCGTCGTGTCAGATTTCCGTCACATCGGACTACTCGTATGAGAATGAAGTAGTGTGCTAATTGAATCAGTGTAATTTTTCACATACTTATGTTAAATAAGCCTAGGAATATTATCAAGCGGTATTATACAATATCACAAAATTTGTATGGATTTTTTTACTAGCCATACTTCAATGAAAGATATTGTGCATTCAATCAAGACACATATGAGGTATTTCTCTATTCCTCACGATTTTAAATAAATAGTTAACCGAATACATTTATATAATATAATTCTACAAGTTGTGCTACAAATGTATATTAATGAATTTTGAAAAAGTTTTTAAAAGAACGACAATTCAACAAAATATAATAATACCCTGAAATCTTTAATATCAGCATTATGCTAGATTAAGTTACTATTTAAACCAATAACACTTTAGCAGCATCTTTAGTGCTCTATATATCCATTAAATAACATAAAATAACAAGAGAATGAGATATAAAAACATCATGTGAATGTCGATTTAATCCACTTTGTACTTCGATTAGAATATTTGACGATATTGTACCGCCAGCCTAAAACTAGACCCGTGCTGACAGGACAGTGAGTACAGTGGAATACAAATTGCAATATTAAATGCAACTGTTTTCTCAAAATTAATTACTTAACGTGTGTCGCCGCATTTGCTCTCCATGACTACTTATAATGTTGTGAATATATTTAATTTTGCAATGAACTATTTTATTTGGAAAATTATTTTCTCTTTTAAGCCCTTTTTCAAATATCATCACTCATACAAGTAGTATATTTTTGTACAATTACACTTTAGTTATCAGTTAAAAAGTCATATTAGTTTCTATATAACTACTATGCAATACAATACTTGTATAGATACCATAAAAAAGTGCTTTAGAAGGATAATGGCAGAATTCAAAAATATTAATTGGAATTTAAAAACGTTCGAAAATTATACGAAGTGTACGCTAATATTTTAAAGTGCCACTTTCCACTTTTTACAACAACTAGTTAGAATTCTGCTATGTCTTTAACTAAAATAGTGAAGATCTACGTATTGTAATTGTTACTATTGCGACACACAAAAGTATTTCGCAGTGGAAAATTATAAAATATATATAACTTGTCCTTACTGATTCGAATACCGTGAACATAAAAATAATTTAATATACTGGAAGATATACGTGAAACTAGAAAACTCATGTGTACAATTACAATGTGCAAAATAAAACTGGAACACGGGACAAAAATCACACCTCTCTCCTCCTATAAGGTCTGCAGTCGCATCGTTATGTTACGAAGGAAAAATAAAACCTCAGTCAAAAAAACATCAAAATCTCATTAGTTCCCATTTCATGCCGAAACGACACTACGGAAGCAGTATAACTAATGTACAGTAATAAACAGAGACGAGAAATGTCGTACTTCTTTTTATAACTTCACTGTTTCATCCATTACTGGTTTAAAAGGTATCTCAGCAAAATAGAATTAAAGAGGTAATTTTGTTCAAATTAATTAAATAGTGTACATGATTTTTGAATTCACTAATAATGTTCCTATTTTTCAATTTCCATTATTAGTTCTAACTCTCCCTGTATATATTTAGCTCGAATTTACGTGAGTTAATGAAATACCCAATATAAAATATATATATTTTTTTAACTTTTACCATTTTTAAAGGTAACTCTAATGCAGTATTGAATTAATTTGTCTTTTTATATATTAATACACAAAATAAATAACATAATGTATCTAGCCGTTTAAGAGGAGTTCGCTCACATACACAAACAAGTACAGAAATATATAATCTCTAGCTATGCCCAGGAGTGTCGTCCGCGTAGTACCCAATATCGTGAAAATAAGGAGAAATACAGACTGAATTGTGTACTCTAGGGAGAGTTTAGGCATAAGACAGTTTCAAATCATTATAACCTACTAATTGTTCCATACAAATGAAAAATCCTATTAACATATGATAGTAAATAACTTATTTTAATCAAGAAATTGCTATTGACGTGAATACGTGTTTAAAATGGCATCCATAAAAAAAGGAATGATAACAAAATCGGGGGATACAGTTTGGCATTGTAGCTACGTATCCATCACCTCCATCCGAAATTCAGTTGCACCAATGGATAAATAAAAGAGCAAAGAATTTATTATGCTAAGTAAGGATACGTAACTATTTTATATGGGAATTATGACCCGTTATATACATGAAACCCTACTTTTGAAGAGAAACTTCTCCAAGCGCATTTTTATTTTCTGCGTATCTGTCGGTTCAGGCTGTTTCTGAAACGGCATGACCGAGTTTTATAAGACTTTCAGCCAGAGAGCTGATAGAAGTAATAACTTACTTTTATTTTACAAGAATAGGCATACGGTGTTACTCAGTTACGTGTTAACAAGAAATCTATGCCGTTTTTAACTTATGTTTTAAGTAATGATTCATTTGTGTTGTTCGTTCATGCTGTTTGTTTTGCTATTGTATTCCAAATTAGGTTAAGTGCGAAATGTACGCGCAATTTGCTCTGAAGATAAAAAGCATGTTTATTTTGCGATTGAAGTTACGATAACTGAATATTTCTTTGTACTTGTCACCGACACGTAACGATTTATTAATGATATCAGTGCTGAAAATTCACTTAATAGAAAACAAATTGATTACGGTTACCTTTAAAGGTTATGTTTTGATAAGTATGCGACCTCGATCTAGTAAGATTTCAATCAATTTGCGTATTGATAATTCAATCTGAACAAAATTGGACGGCATTATGCTTAGAATAAATTTATTTATTTTTATTATATCCCAACTTGACAACTACAAGATATGCAATAGAATTCAATTGAATTACATTGAATATCTTTTATTTTCAGTAAATCTGTATATATAAGAGATATCCAGGCATCTATTGACTTTTCACGATATCTCTGGAACCTTAAGGCGTAGAGACTTGAAATTTGGTAGGAATATTCGTTTAGCCGAGTAGAGGTCAGCTAAGAACGGATTTTTGAAATCCCAAGCGTAAGTGGGGTTGCGGGAGTGTTAATTAAAAAAATTCAAACTTCAAATTTACAAACTATATCTTTAAGGGTATGTAAAACTAGATCAGAAATTGTTTCTTGACATAATGGAAAATATCAAAGTAAATATGAGGTAATTCCACCCTCAAATGGACGGGTGTGGTTTTACCAAAAAAAAAAAAAACATTCGACGAAAACGAAGTCGCGGGTTTTATTAAGTAAAACGTTTTCGTATTAATAAAGAGAAGTTAAGTAGCAGCCAATTAATGTCCCACTGCTGAGCTCAGGCCTTGTCACTCATAGTAGAGAGACTTTTTATAGCATAGTCCCACCACGCTGTTCTTCTGCGGGTTGGTAGGCATAGTACACAAGTGTATGCGCTAATACAAGTGCTCTCACTATTCTTTCACTCTCATAGTCCATAGTCTCATGGGACGGCAATTCGACATGACTGGAATAAAATCAGGCGCAGGACCAACAGTTAACGTTCTTTTTTTTTTTTTAATCCGTCTGTCCCAGGACTCGAACCCAGGACCTCATGTCTGCAGCCGAATAAACTGACTGACTCATATTAGTGTTAAGTAAAAAGTCAATAAATACAAAATGATTATTTTTGAGAACTATGAATTTGCTATTAATTATATATATTTTCTAAATAAATAATTTTTTTTGCCGGCGTTTTGATATGTTCTATAAAAACTTTCCTTATTGGATAGACTGAGTTTCTACTATATTTTGTTGTAAACAGTTTTATTACATATCAATTCTAAATAGTAAGAGTTATTTTATCTCAATTTGTCCCTTAATCTCTTTTGCCGCCAAGTAGTTACTGGTTATGTAGCGCTGACAATACTCGTAAATACAATATTGGTGCATCCTGTATGGGTATGTTTTCTAATTTCTCGGACTTCACCGACAATCCATTTAAAACTACTTTTATCGTTTCCCGGTTTCTAGTGTCAATTAATAAAAGACGTCTTTACTTGTCGTCCCTATCAGGACAGTTTTGTATAATTCGTTTATACTATAATTACTAATATTATAGTTGACAAATTATGTGCGTTTGGATACATAAATTCAAATTCGTTGACTTTTGCAAAAAGTAACGTAGAACCTATTACGGCGGCAATTAACTGAAAGATCAAATCATTTCTTAAATTTGCTAAAAAGACTTTATATTAATTTTTTATTTAGTAAAAATATGGAATCTTTCTGGGCTTATGAACGTTCAATGAAAAACCAATTACGACATTTTTTAATATTGATCTACCCGTATTATATCATACATACCACAGTATACTGCCAATAATACACTATAGGCACATACTCGTAGGTAGACGAGTACTATATCCTTTGCAGTCGAAATTATCGGCACTAGTCTGTATCTTTATGATTAAAACAAAGATCAACGTCAAATACAACAGATTCTGGAGGCTATTATAAAACAATAAAGCAGTCATTAAATATCATCCATTTTGAAACCTCAATACGATATTTTAAAAGCGATGAATGATGAACAGAAGAAAGAAAAGCAATAATTACTTTGGTGAAAGAGAGCTGCAATTTGACGCACTCTTCAATAAATGATTCTCTCGAGGCGAAACAAATAACGGGAAGTAGACAAATGAACTGCGTTTTATGATACTTTTAGATTGTTTGGAATCGTGGACGGATTCTGGTTATTACTTGATAAAGATCTTTCTACATCTATTATATTTATAAATAAATTTTAACAATATTTGCCTGGGACGACCATCAAATCTGTTTAACCGTTTTTGATGATTTTGTGCCGATTTAAGACATATAGTAGGTTTCATTTTACTTTTCTGTTAAGTGTGGGCTCTGCTATCATGTAGCATATAAGTATGAAATAGATAACACCCTACATACTGTATAATATTAAACTAAAGGTTTTCAAATCCATTTCGTTAGAAAGGCGATAATGCAAGGACGCTTTAAGGACATTAAATTAACTCACTCACTTATCATGAGTGCCTTAAACTATTCGCGATTAACTTGACATTTAGCAAAGTGAATACTTTTACAATGTAAACGCTCACTAAGTACGGACTTTCCTATATTTCAGGGGGATTGGTATTATTTATATTAATCTTTATAGAAGAGATCAATCAGTCAAGTATTAACCTGTCAGCAAAAAAATAATAATATACAGTACGTAACATTTTACGTACTTTATTATTTCCTTCTTAAATAATCGTAATAGAATGTCAATTAAGGTATAAACAAAACCACCTAATTCATATCATTCTTGTCCGATGCTAATAAGAGTTAATTTGTAAGTTCAAACTTCTGACTGTATTAAGTTTATTTCACTTTAACACAAAAGAAGAAGTAAAATTAGAAAAAAGAAAACAACTTTCTCGAGCTCATTTAAAGCGACTTTCAAGATTATTGCACGTTTGACCTTCCATTTGCGTATTCAGTAGGATTACTGAGAACATTTTATGTCCAATTTCTTTATAAAAAACTGGCTTTAACAAGGACATCATCTGCGTGGATTTGTAGTCGAAATACGCATGAAGACAATTTAAATAGCATATTCTTTAATCGTTCCTAATTTCTGAAAATTTTTGTCATATTTGAAACTAGTTGACCCGCATAAATGCATTTGCGAACATTAAAAGTGCGGCGACATCTATTTAATGCTTTTCGTCAAACGCTGCCAACCAAGACGATAATCCACGATCCTTTTAATTCAAATGCCGTTGAGGGTTTTGATCTACGTGAAATGTGCAAAGAACATTATGTATTTAATTAGATAAGGAATAATTATCTATTATATAAAATAGCTTGGTTAATATCACACACTTTTTATATGAAAATGATTAAATTGGTTATTCAGGATTATTCTTTAGATATTTTGATAGATGGAAAACAAGTTGAAGAGGTGAAAAAATTTGTATACTTGGGATCTATATTTTCAAAAGATGGAACACGTGAAAGTGATATTGAATGCAGGGAGTATGATAAGTGGTGCTCTACTCGTCTTTATGAATCGCCAGATGGTGTCTCAAAGGACCAGACTGGCAATGCATGCAGGACTGTTGGTGCCAACACTTATGTATGGTAGTGAAAGTTGGATATGCAAGAAAAATCACAAAAGTCAAATAAATGTGGTAGAGGTGAGTGCGTTGAGAAGTATGAGTGGATTAAAACTGAGAGTCAGGTATGCATACTCGTATATGGTTTGGGCACGTAGAGAGAATGAATGAAAGTTCAAGAGTAAATGGGTAAATTTGAAGAGAACGACCAAGGTGAACGTTCCTGGACTAAATCCAGGACATTTTAAATAAGAGCCTGGACAAGAGTACCCTAAACCGACGAACTTGTATGAAAGGGTCAATGAGAATGAAAGATGCGAAGGAGATATGCAAGGGTCGTGGTAAATGGAAGGACGTGGTATCTGCCTACCCCTATGGGGAAGAGGCTTGATGATGTATATGTATCTATAAATACATACCATTGTCGATTTTTTATAGGTCTTTTACAGACAGACAATTCTGTAGCACTTTAATCTGATCTGTTTCGAAATTTGCTATTTAAGCGCACAAAATATATTAGCTACGACAGCACACTATAAACCTTTCTGTTTTCGGCGTAGATCTACTATAATATGTATTGTACATATAAACCTTCCATTTGAATCTCTCTATCTATTGATAGAACCGCTTTAAATTCTGTTGAATAGTTTTTATAGATTTAAGATCAAAGCGTACAGACAGCGAAAGCAACTTTGTCTTATAATATAGAAATATATAATATAGACGACACGTGTACTGAATCAAGTGATGTACATTTTTAATTATATAGCCCTAATTATCTCATTGTTTTAAACTTAAATTTTCGTGGTTTATTAACATATTGACTATTTGAACGGGTACATATCACGATGGCGATTTTTTAATTTTTAATTTTGCCGATATTTCGACCCAGTTGCGACCCAGTTGCATGGATCGTGGTCACGACGATATCGTCGTGACCACGATCCATGCAACTGGGTCGAAATATCGGCAAAATTAAAAATTAAAAAATCGCCATCGTGATATGTACCCGTTCAAATAGTCAATATGCTAATTATCTCATTTTTTTTAATATCAGTTATATCAAGACACACTGTTTAATAAACATGTAGTACATAATAATAGTATATACATTATAAACGATTTTCTCTTTGTATAATCCTCTGCAAAAGTTTATATCTTGTAGGTGACAAAGCGTAAGGGGTTATTGTTATATTGCTCTAGATATTATTTTTGAGGACTATTGAAATATATATATAGTAAAGCACGTGGCATGCTGAGATCTGAGCAAAGCTTGGACGGGCACTTCTTAGCTTCCTTTACGCCAAATTGCTTTTAGAAATACACAAAAACAATCATCTGAGAAGAAAAATGTTGTGAAAAAATCTACATATTCAGAGAGAAATTCTAGATTGCGTATAATGAGCAAAGCATACGATGGAGATACATATAAAACAAACAAGGAAAACTGACTTCATTACATATTAATTTTACATGCAACTTTATTTAAAGCGGAATAGAAATAACTCAAATTAACCACAGTGGAATTAAGTAGGTTCCACCAACAATGTACTTATTTAAAATAAAATAAACTAAGTTTCAAGAGAAATAACAAAAATACTTTTAGAATGCTTATTGCATTTAAAACCACAAATATTTTATGTGTATATGTATATACTAGCAAACCTGACCACTCGTTGCTGTGGCTAAGGTTTTTGTTTAAGATTTTTAATAGACAAATAATTTGCAATAAAATAATATTGCGACTATATGTTAAGTTGTAAGCTATCCTATTTTTTAAGATTAAATTGCACACTGTACGCTAATTTAATTAAAATCAGGTAAGTAGTTCAGGAGTCCATCGCGGACGCACAACGTGACACGTAATTTATATATATAAAGATATATATCGGAGTGCAAGAGTCTGTGGAATGCTGGCGCCATCTGTCTCTTGTCGTGGGGCAGAGTCAATAGTGACAATCCGTCGCGCGTCTCTCCAGTTCTCGGGTGACGGTCCGTCAGAGCGTTCGACTATTGAAACTGTCGCATTCCTAGCTATTATTATTAATGAGTTTTGGTAAATTGATATCGGGAACATTAAATAATTGAACATTAAAATCTGAGTTTATTAATAAAGTGTTTAATTACACCAACATTACCCACCAACGCTCACAATATGGAAATTGAATTATGGATGCCATTAATGACGATGTCGTCGGAGAACCCTACGCCCCTATGCTTTATGCTTCCTTTCTCTCCTATTCTCCGACAAATATATATCTTTTATGATGATATTTGTTGCAAATGGACTGCGAAACACTCAAACTGTTTTGATTTTTTTTTCGTTTTGGTAGATTTTTTCCAACTTAAAGTTTATGAAAGACAGGTTTTTTACATGTAAGTTTTTAGATAACGAATAATAATGACATGGAAAAACAATTCAAAATCAAAAACCCCTTTGCGAAAGAAATCTATTGCTTGTGACATTATTAGTAGAGTTACTATGGCAAATCTATTATAATAGTTTTGATTTTTATATTTTATAGATAAGAATCCGTGTATTCATTATGAAATATTGAGTCTAAGTGAATCATATAGAAAATTTAATGTCATATAGTCAATTAACTCAAATAATTTTCCGGCTTGGAAAATGCTTTCTCAAATCCGCTAAACGTTTATTCACTTTACTTAACAGGTAATATTTATAACAAGACTAGCTTTAAATTTGTCTTACTTGTGTATAGTCTAAATATCCAAATATTTATTTCAGTGATAAGCTTTGCCTTACGATGATTTTCCCATGGCGTTACCAATTGTTTCACCGACAAGTAATTCTAAATTGTAACTTGATTTAAAAATAGCATTCTACTTTTTAATGCCAGTTAAAACCTTTTTCAGTTTGGGAAAGTTATTCCCTGTTACGCTCAAAGGCTTTACCGGTGCAAATTTAAAGTGTATAACTAACTCCGAGAAATTGTCAGCGAGTGAGCATGAGAATTCCATTACTGCATTTGGATTGACACATTCCTAGTGAAGCGAGATGTGTTGATCATAGAAGTTTCTATTCAATATTTAAAATGAACTGAGTCATTAAGATAATTTGGCTAGATCCAATTTTTGACTTGAACAAGGACTCAAGGTCTAAGTAGGCCTGAGAAGATTATTTCTTATTTCAGTCAATTCTTGCAAATTATAAAATATAACAGCCAGCTTGTTATACAACACATACTATCTGAAGGACTTGTACGTTTCCTCTTGGTCTTATCCTTCATTTAAATCTAAAATAATGAACTTTACAAAGTTGTAAAAATTATACTGTATTTAAAAGGTGGATTATTTAAACTAAGCACATATAAAAGTCGTGAAAAAGAAGATAAAGTAAAAATAATTTTCGAAATTGCCTCATTGGTCTGTTGGTTCGAGTCTTAGGTCGGGCCAATTCAAAAATCACTATTGAGTTTTCTATGAAGATTTTCTCAATATTTGCCCGAAATAGGGAAGTTGGCGATGTGATCCACCCCTCTGTGAGGAATTGGCTGCCTGCCACGAGTGTGGTGCTTCCATAGATTCGGCGCACCACACATTGGCAGAGTGTCCCGCATGGGGACCTCAGCGATACGTCTTGAAATCCCTAGTTAGAGGGAATCTCTCATTGGTGAGCATAGTCAGTGCTATGCTTGCTAACGAGATGGGTTGGAGGGTAATTGCCTACTTCTGCGAATCTGTTATGTCGCTGAAGGAGGCATCAGAGAGGATCAGACAAAATGCCGTCGTCGCTCCCCCGCTCCGACGTAGGCGGCGGGGTAACACGGTGCGTAGATATGCGCATCTTCTTCCCCTTCCATAATTAATTTAAATAAGGCGGCTATATCCGGAGTGCTAGAGTAGACTGCGTATGTGTACCTCTGGTTCTCCAATCAAGGATGTCNCCCCCGTGCCTCGGAGAGCGCGTTAAGCCGTTGGTCCTGCGCCTGAACTCTCTCTGATTGTGTCGGGTTTCCGTCACATTGGACTATGAGAGTGAAGGAATAGAGAGTGCACTTGTGTACTATGTCTGCCAATCCACAGTGGAGCAGCAGCTCTAAAAACCCTCACTCATATGAGTGAGGAGGCCTGCGCCCAGCAGTGGGACGTTAATAGGTTGCTACTTACTTTTTAATTATAAAAATATGTTTCTTTTGTTGATAGTAGTATAAATTTTTATATAAGTTTTCATATAAAATTTAGATATAAGTTGCTCAGTCCAAATTTAAAGGTTATAAAACGTTATAATAAAACGGTTATAAGTTCTAACGAAAACTGCAAGATAGCAAATTTTGTGTTGAGTAACAAAGGCTACTTTTTTTCCGAAATATCTAACGGACACGAACTCTTTATCTCGATTGAGTAAAAATGCGGTTATCAGTTTTATCAGTTTTCTACTTAAAATATTGCATTTTCTAATTTATTTGAATCTGGTATGGTGGTACTCTTTAGCTGTGGCACGCCAAGTAAATTAAACTATCATCTCTTACCGTCACTTAAGATTACATTAACTTCTAACCTGGCGGCAATAGAACTAAAATCTTAATAAAGGTACGTGGAGGCACAAGAAAACATTCAGTACTTATATATATAGACATAGTTCTAAAAACTTTCATCATCTTCAGAATGATATTGTAAGAAATTATGATTAAAATGTAACTGCCCATTAAAGTAAAGTAACATACAAGTAAATAAATGTACAAGTAATTGGTTTTCCTTACAAACCTATGCAATGCACATTCACTGTTCGTCGAACTGAAACGACGCGATGAACTCATAAAATCTTATCTGTCTCCTCCAGACTCGTTTGAACGTGCTAATACACTTGCTTTTTAAACATCGTATAATTTTCATGCCTATTATTTGCAAAATATTAAAATTATTAAAGTTTGTTTAAACTCATAACATTTCTAGATCTACAGGTTTCATGTTGCTGTTAAAATTATATTAAATGTATTGAAATTGAAGTAGAAAATAAAAACCTTCAAATTTTTTATTTTTGCATATTGTACACATTTGGCGGTACAAATAATATTTCCTGTGCTCGACAAGTCTTTTCATTTTCATCCTATAAAGATGTATATTTTATAATATGTTGTAGTTGCAATTTATTTCTCGAATAGGTTCCCTTATTTTTATAAGAAAATTTTAACATTTCGTCATATAAACTAAAGTAACTAATATTGTTGTCTGCTGAAAAGCGTATGTGAATAAGTGTACAACTTCTTTGGAATATAATGTGTTGAATTCTGTGTCATTACTTTTTAATTCATAATTACTTTGGTGCATTTTTTTTAAAGGAAGTTTCACTAAGTAAAGTGAAGGCTCTACAGACACTTAAACATAAGCATACTTGCATCGGCGAAAACATAGCAATTTTTCTCTAACGAAATAAATACAGTTTTCCTATAAATTATAAAATTTTGGTCACGTACATTATTATGAAGATATCCAGTTATAATTCTGAAAAAAGAGCAGAAGATTTTTATTAATGTTTATATGAATACTCTTTCAATTTGCCTTATTACAACATGGATTGTCAATTAATGGTACGAATACTTACTTATACTATCTTACAATATCTTTAGTCATTATTAAAATATAATATATTATGAATAAGGTGATAAGGTGGTGGAAGATTTAAAATATAATAATAATTAAGCGTTACTAATTCCAGCCAATTCGGTTAAGTTAACTTGCTTAACGAAACGCTCCGTGAAGTGGATCCTGGGATTGAAGTACCGCAACAATGACGGTCTTTGGCTTTTGTAATACTTTATTATGTGCCGGCAAAGATCCCCTGACAAAACTTTATTGGGACATTGAGTATGAACACTCGGGCTGATATGAGACACTAGTTATAATGGAGTACCTACTAGATATTATATTAGAGAAGCCTTATATAAAGACATCATGTCAGAACGGGATCGTTTTGATCACAAAATGTTTCTTTTTGTGGGAACTATTATATATGTTCATATATGTCAAAAGGAGAACGCGTAGGTATTAGATACCATTTTTAGTTTACAATTTACCAACACCCTTATAAAATGCTAATATGTTTGATGTAAGCATGCATATACTATTTATATCCGAGAAAATTTTTTAGGAAATATATATGAGTAGAATCACGAAAAAAAACTTGTTAATAACTTCACCACCCAAGACTTAATTAAAAGTGTTATGACTAAAGGTATATTAATGACTGTAAAAAAACAATAACATTAATATTTATAATTGTTTTATGTAACAAAAGCCTACACAATGACCATATTACATTTATTTAATTATAAAATGAAGCTGTGGTCATTATATATATTTTTGATACCTTTTTTCTACCTATTTATTCATCAAAAATAAAATTGATATACCAATAGAACATACATCACTGCCTCGTTAGCTTAGTGTTCAGCTTGTTCGCCTATAGACATGATGTCCTGGGTCCCGGGTTGGGAAGTGATTTGTTAAAAAAAAAAGTTGATATTGAGTTTCTTAAATAGTGTAAAATTTATATTACCGAGCAGTTTATAAATTCCTAGTGCTACCTCACACACTCTATATACGAGTATATCTTGTTCAAATTTTCAATAGTTAATAACATAATTTTGTATTCATCCAATTAACTTCAAATACATTTTATTTAGTTTTAGTATTAAAATTTGATGTCGAAATTATTAATTAATTATTTAAATTATTATTAAGTAGGAAAAACAACCGTTCAAATATTTGTATATAGATATTTAGCAATTTTATAATATTGTATATTTATCAAATGGGATTAAATTAATCAATGTCTGACTTACAATTTTGGATGAAGTATTCAATATTCACGTCTATTCGAGTATAGTCACTTCCTCTTAGCGATGTTACTTAAGGTTCGATAGGTACTGCGTCCATGTTTCAACACACTACACGATTTTGTAACTATCATATAGAAATAACACGAAATAATTACAATGCAATGAAATTTTCATACATTTTAACAGATATTGTAAAAGTTTTTGATGACATTAATTGCACTGTGTGATAACAATAATTGAGGATATTTATTTTTTGACCGCAGTTCTATCTTTACTATGACATTAAATTTACTAGGTAAAATAGGATATTTAAATGTATTAAGACATAAATTTAATAATTGTGCACGTCATACAGTAATATACAAATATATATCACATACATCTGTATACAAGTTATATAGAAATATGTCTCTCAAATTAGCGCTTAATCTTACAGCATTTATAATATTTTAACTTTGAATAAAGATCTCTAAAATTTATACAGCAAATTATTTCCAAGAACAATAAGAAAATTATAAGTAAGAACAACCAAAATGTTATCTTTCAATTATATAATATAGAAAGTAAATAGGTAATGATCTACTGTTAAGACCTGATTACTAACTCTGATTGATAACAATTAACAAAGTTTTGCACAAATCTGCATGATAGTAAAGGTTTAAATTTTTATAGATAAAATAAGCTTGACAAGTCCACTTCATCCTTAAACTGTTATGTTTATTCAAAAATAAAATTATTAATATATTTATTTAAACGTAATCAGTCTTCTTATCTGTTTCAAAGACATAATTTAAGAACAAAAAGCAACATTACACAAGAGAAATCAAAATAAATGCAGATTATTTTCACCACGTGTAGAGATAAGCTCATTCAACTAGCTCTTGGTAAAACCATTCCCTGGTCATTCCTCTGCTCGGCGCCATCGGGTCTCGCCTAAAAGAGTATTGCTTATCTGTATACCTAATGATCCATAAGTAAATACAATATTAATACTCGTAAAACTTGATAAATAAAACTGGATCTAATAGCTGAGACTGCATCATTATTAAGCATCAGGTGAGATTACAATCAAACGCTTACCTTTCAGTAATATATACAATTAAATTTTCCAATGGAGGGATCTGAACTGGAGGGAGCTTTCGGCCGTTACGACCTTATAAAAACTTGCCACCATCAAAAAAAATTTCCGGTGCGATGATATGTAGAAACCATAAAAGATAAATAACCTCTGAATAGGTTAGTGTGTTACCATCTTAGAACATGTATCTCCAGGTGGTATTACAGTCAAAGGAAACTCACTATCGGAAAATAATGCAATGATTTTTTGAATTCCAATAGAATATAAAATTATTACAATATTGATGGGTGATTATTAAAATTTTAATGTTATATGTGACAGGCTTCAGATGTAGCTAACATCTGTCCATATAGACTTATGTTAATATGTCTTTGTCGGTTTTACGTGTCTTTTATAATTTACAGAAAACGACATCTATTAAGAGTTTCGAAAACAATTCCTTTAAACAATTTTTCTTTACTGACAATAGGTTTTCGCTTGACTGTAATCTCAACTGATGGTAATTGATGATATAATCTAAGATGAAAGTGTTCTAAGTTGGTAAAGAGGGTATTTAACTTTTACGCCGTTTTGTCTTGGCAACACATCTATACCACCAACTCAGATGCTGTCTAGTTCATTCCCTATATGCAAAAGATCCATTAAATGTTATTATGGTTTAAAATCAAATTTCATATTTAAAGATTAAAAGGTAACACGATATATGATACTGGTTTAGTGGTCAGCTTGTTCGATTACAGATTGAGTTTTTGGCTTCGAATCTCGGACCCTGCCAATTCCAAATAAGGCCTCTACGCTTTTTTCTTTTTGTTTTTTGTTTATTTTACAATAATTTAATGACTTTTATGACTACTAAAACCATATAAAACTAGCTTGACAAATATTGTTAGAACATATCCTTTAATAAAATAAAATTAAGCTCAGAGTCACTCAGCATCCGATGAAATGAAGAGATCAGAGTCACCGACATAGTCCTACGAATCGCGAACCTGAAGTGGCAATGGGCGGGGCACATAGTCCGAAGGACCGATGAAGGTTGGGGGCCGAAGGTGCTGGATAGGCGACCCCGCACCGGACGGCACAGCATAGGCAGACCCCCCACAAGGTGGACCGATGATATAAAGAGGGTCGCCGGTAGCCGCTGGAGCCAGGCGCGCAAGTTCGGGCCTAGTGGACGTCATTACGTGAGACCTATGTCCAGCAGTGGACGACGAAGACGAAAATAATTTTCCCGACTTTTTTTTTAACCGACTTCAAAAAGTAGGAGGTAATAAATTCGGCTTTAGATACCTGCATGTTTTGCGAGCGGCGCCGGAACTGCCATTTGAACACGCGGGACACACCTACCTTGGCGGACGCCGACTCCAAATATATGAATACGAAGGAATTTACGCAACAATTTTAAGAAAGAATACGCAATAATTTTATAGTTTTATAAAGCACATATATATAATATATTTGGAAGAGATTGCTTTGAAGGCGGATCCTTTATTTGTTAATTTTTTATTTATTAGACTTCATACAAGTTTGTTTTCTTGTCTTTGTATGTCCAGAATATTATACGTATAAAATTTATTGTGAAAATTTTTATGTTCGTCTGAACTCCTTCTAAAAGTTTGGACTGGGAGTCTTTTTGTGTATTCAGGATATTTCAAGGTTAATGGCAATTTGTTACAATAAAATTTCCCCATATTTCTACGATTTCGGTAACTATGTGGATGACACTGCTGAAAACGGGTAAGATAACATAATATAAACAAATTCGAAATATAAAGCTTAATTGCAACATTAAAATCTTACCTGTAATACTATAAATAATACTGAATGAAAAAATATACGAAAGAACATCATTAATTCCGAAACGCCGCCGCTAAATTATTAAAAATGGGGTAAATGGAGTGATATGTACTGAGTTTTACAGCAGCAATAATTCATAAGCCCGGGGCGTAATGTGCGTGAAATAGATTCAATGCGCCCTCTCTTCTAGAAGAAATGTGCAAATTCGCCTCCACCCAACTTGAACGTTAAATTAGCTTTCGTAATAAATAGCCGATACGACAACGATACGTTTTTCGATGGCACGGATATTTCTTGTTCTTGGTTTTCAATCTCCACTCTTGGCTCACCTTATATAATTCAAATGTTCTGTATTTAGTCAATTATGTTACTTACACTCAAGCTCAAATGTATTTTTTGAACTTATAGTTAATAATACTTAAAGATAATACAGTTTTTTCAAAAGTTGATTCATTAACTAAGTTCATATAAAAAATTTAGTTCTTTAATTGTAATATTTATAGGACAGAGGTGAGCTTAAAGCTTAAATTATCAATCAGCCAAGCTTTCTGGTTCAAAGGAAATAGTTTAATGTTCGTAGGAATTGACTTAACTTTCTTGTAATATTATTTTTTGTGTTAGTATTAGATAATATTTCTATTATGTAATAGACATCATTAATCTAAGTGTATCTACTTCTATTAGGTGTTAAAATTATTAAAAAACTGATCAAAATTTAACATTTCTTATTTGTGAGTTATTGAAAACCAATTTCCTAATTATGTCCAAAAACGTTAATTTTAAAACGGATTTCATCCTCATTTTCTATATTCTGTGGTTAAATTTTCATAAAACCTTAATAATAGAGTGTAAAAGGAACTCACATTTAATGTTTAATGAATCTGGTACTATCTCTAAACTATTCATGCTCACCAGCATACTGATATTTGCTTCAATTTCAATCAGTTACTTAAATAGCCGGAAGAAACGCGTGATATAAAACTGTAAAAAAATATTAACGCTAAATTCTTCGAATAAAATGAAACTAATTGTCGTATGTTATAAAAATATCAGTGAATATAACTTATATAAAGTGACATAAACATCAAATCTATTGTATTTTTACGCTTGTATTTACTCAGTTCATAAAAATGTCGAGTACATACATTATCTATGTAAAAAACGAGGTTTTTGTAACCGACACGTTAGCTTGAGCATCTAGACTGGTTGACCTAAATGGTAAGTGGTTATACAGTCTCAGATAGTAACTCGCTAGAATTATTTCTAACGGAACTCAAAGCTTAGACCTTGCTGGTGTAGTGGTGCGAGTACATACCATGATGGCTTTTTTGAATTATGTCGATATTTCGACCCATTTGCATGCAGCGTAGTCACGACGCGTTTTTTAATTTGGTCGATATTTCGACCCAGTTGCATGGATCGTGGTCATGACGCGTTATTTAAATTATGTCGATATTTGACTCAGTTGCATATATCGTAGTCACGACGCGTGTTTGAATTATGTCCATATTTCGACCCAGTTGCACGGATCGTGATCACGACGCGTTTTTGAAGTATGTCGATATTTCGACCCAGTTGCATGAATCGTTGTCACGACTATGAATTACATCGTGACAACAATTAAAATAGTTCTTACTTCCCTAGTAGAGGTACCTCTAAGGTTGGCAAGCATTTGATTCAAGGCAGGACAAATTTAATATAATATATTGGTAAGAATATTCGTCCTCGATAATAATCTTCGTCTGACGATACCGTCTAAGACTAAGTTATCAGTTACCATCATGTGAGATCACATTCACGTAATATTAACCTGTCAGTAAGATAAAATGCGATATAAATATTTCCGGACATACAAGGATAAACTCCCTTAAACGTCCTTGTATTTTGTGCGTTCTATTACCCAGTTAAAAAACTTTATCTATTAATCAATGCGTATGAGAAATAGTAGAAAAAAAAGCAGAAAATAAACGCGATGGAACGCTTTGAAGCGGCCATGAATAATCCTGCCGTCATCGCCACGCGAGCTCACTGCCCAATTAAAAACCTACTCTTTCCACGACTTTTAGCTCAGAATATTGTATAATAAGCCAATAAAATACCCCACTTAACGCCCACTAGGACCGGCTATGAAATATACACTCGCCTTTATGACGGCAAAATTAAATGCATAAGCCGCCTTTGAATAGCTGAAGTATTCCATGAAATTTGTAGATTTGATTAAATAAATTAACTATTCATATTTTTCATTATCATACGTTTTTATAATATTTATATACGAGAAATCGATTTCTCGAAGAGTATCACCGTAAAGTAGAAACATAAGTTGCTATTTTTTTGCATAAGTTGGGAATCTACATATCTAAAGGTTTTACACAACGCACAATGTACAACGCTTAAAAATATCTGAGCCTTTATAAACACAATATCAGTTCCAATAGTTCTGCAAGTCTTTATGGGAGACCTCAAGTAATATTATGCGCTATCGCCGCTTTAACTCCACGACTGATAAAAGCAGCCGCCGCCCTGGGAAGATTGCTGCCTAATATAGGAGGGTGCCAATCGCCGTGCCGACGCTTATAAGTCGGAGTCATACGGAGTATGGTACCATATGGTGTTCCTGTGTGGGTTGAAACTCTGACAGCTACTAATAAATCTCAATTGCGCGGAGCGCAAAGAGTGATAACAATTAGGGCGATAAGGGGATACAGGACGGTCTCATGGGCAGCGGCTTGGGGGCCTCAACCGCACCCCCTGATGTCTCTCGTTGGCGGTGAGCTCTCGCTGATGAGCATAGTCGGCTATATGCTCAGCAGTGGAGGTGGTTGGCGGATGGTATCTTCCTTCTGTGAGAATGTCATCTCACAGAAGGGGGCATCAGAGAGGGAGAGGAGAGTTGCAGCTGAGGCCACATCTATCCGCAGGGCGAGACCGGGAGCCAGAAGACGTGCCTTTGCGAGTCTCCTGGCACTCTGAATGGTCGTAACAGATGATGTTCGGAGTCCCAGAGCGCAATGTCTTCACTGAACCTCTGGTACTTCTGTTCAGGACACTGAGGATGCCGCTGGGTTTTAGTGGATATTCTGTTCTTCGGCGAGTCCCACACTCCTGGTTGAAGGTATGACTTTCAACCGGGGTGCGAGATGGGAAATTCATTTCATTTCCCAGCAACAAAAAAAAAGTTATATTATGCGCACTGTTATTTCGCACAAAAAGGATTCAGTTATTTCTACCAACAAAGTTTATGGTGAAAATTTTGCCTTTTAATATTTAGACTTACATCCACAACTTTACCAAAAAAATGGATAAATGGATAAATGTCGATTAAATATTAGAGCGCAAATTGACTTAGGATGTGTAAGAATTTTCTTTTTATATTTTTCGATATACATTCACAATTTTTAAATTTATGCATCGAACCACATTCCTTTCCAATTAAATTCTGCTATATAAGGTTGACTGAATCCCTTGTAACTTATCAGGGTGAAAGTGTTTTTTTTTTTTAATATTTTATCATATTTTGTGCAGTAAAGTATTATTTAATTGCCATGTGATAGACTTATAAAGTTACACTTACTGAGCTGATAACGTCTAATTAAAATGTTTTGAAGTGATTGATCAAAACCTTTAAACAGACCAAAACCAAAAAATTGTAACCTTGTTATTGTGATTTTTATAATATAATTATTCACTTTATTTAGTTAAGGCTACTATACTCTTTAAATGCTTTATATGATAAGTACAGCAATTTCGGTGAGCAGACTATTCAAGAAAGCAATACTTATTTCGCCTCAATTGTAAAAGGTTCGACGGAAGCTTTTGACTCGTTCTTGGTGAAAAGTGGCCACTTATATTGAATCTTACACAAAAATTCAAATTCACAATATGCTTTATAAAAATAGGCTTTTACAAGTCCTTTTGATTATTTAAATTTATTTTTGGCGAAGTTTAAACTTTTTATTGAAATATTAACATCAATTTGGTTATTAATTAAATGAAATCCAATTATTATGAAAGACACTATAAAAGCAGCGTATATTTCTATTTATCTAGTTAATTTATATTTTTTTAGAGACCAATAGGCAGTTTCAAGATCAAGCAAAAAAGATTAAAAGTGCGTGCGTGGAAATTAAACATGTCAGACTTCTTTAGCAATCAAATTTTTAATTTATCTATGAAATAAATTTGTCGAAAATTATTATAATTTATTGAAATCTCTTATAACGAATTGTAATTTAAAAAATATGAAATAAATAAAAAATCTCTTTTAAAGATTTTTAATTACAAAAATAAAGTTTATATTATTGACAAAAACACTTGATATATTCAATTATTAACTGACGAGTGGCAAATTGAAATGTCACATATTATATTAAAACTAGGTAAGCTTCAAACGAATTAGCATAAAAAACGTGCATAATATCGTGACGCTAATCACGCGTTTAATACGTAAAAAAATTACCCTCATCACTTCATTTCAATTAGTTAAAAATATATTATATAATATTTGAATGCGCTGGTTATTCAGTTCCTTTTTCATTTTAATAGTTGACTACCACAGAGTTAATAAATTTACGTAGTTTCTTTTTGAAGTATGCACTATACTTTTAAATTTCCAGATTTCTTTGTTAAGTCTAAATCGGAGCAATAATACTTCATGACCTAAAAATATTATGTACTTTGTTTACGAGCAGGAAGTTTAAAATAACTAAAAAAATATTACAAAACGCCAAATCAAATGTACCAGCCACACTCATTTATCATTAGTCGGTTAAAATCAACAATCAAAAACCATAATGTTTATTTTTGTACGCTATTTCGTTACCGTTCAACAAGTGGCATGCGATAAACAAACGCCCTCCTGAATATGGACACCGCAGACTATAGACACACAAATTTACGAAGACAAGTCGTTTCGTTTATAAAACAATCATTATAAATAAAATAGATTTTAAAAACGTGATATCTTCAGTATAATTAGTTCATCATATCTGTTATAATTAAAACCTAAAATTATATGGCTTTTCCTCAATTTATCTTTTGCAAAAATATAACCTTTTTCTGAAATAGAGGTAGATCCACTGGCAAGTATATAACTCCAGCAGGTATAACTAGAGAATTAAATATGTTTATCACAAATATATGTATCGTCGTTCATATTTTTCAATATAGTAAGCTACTTGATGTTAGTAGGTCAATCCACTTTATTATTTATTTCATAAAGTATACAACTTTCAGAAAAAAATGCTGTAGCCTTAAACAGTATAAAAGCCACAGACGTGTGTTCTTACTGTTAAGATTAAATCTAATTACTAATAAATATTGCATACAACTTATATTACACTGTTCATATTGTATCAATGTAGTATATTATTTTGTATAGTCTTTATTAGCTCTATAGGTTTGCTTATATCTTGCTATACTACGTGAACTATTCCTATAAGAAGTAATTCATAAATCAATTAGGTCAAACAAAACAAAGAAAATTATTAAGTAATACTACATTTCAGGTAGCCATTTGAGAATTATAATCTTATCATATCATTGAATTAAAACGGGGCTATAATTATAAGAATTTTAAGCCGTAGATACAATGAAGACAGTCTTGTCGTGTGTCCGTGGAATACGATACGATGTTACCACCAAATATGTACGTTTGTATTAATTAGGAAGATTGAAGATATGTAAACAAATTAATATTAGAACGCACATTGTGTTCCCGTTAGAATGGTGATGACAGGTTATGAGAATACTGTGTGACTGTGTATTCCACGGGCATGGGTATTTTTGTTTATAGCGGGTTCTATACTAACTCAATATGGTTCACTTCCTTTCTTTGGTGCCATATTGAGTTGGCTGCGTAGTAAATGGACAGTGTCATTATCTTCAAATGTTGTTTAAACACAAACGATGAAATTTACGAATATAAAGAATTTCACAAAATAATCAATTACTATCAATTATCGAACAGACAGTGTTATCACTTTAATGTACAGATATAAATCTAGTAGACATTCAATTAACAATTCAACAAAAGGTACTGTATACGTTTCTGTAATAAATTTATAGAAGATAGTCTAGAGATATCACAATAAATTTTAAACCTTTCGAAATTTGGAGGATTACTTTAAAAAAAGGTGACAATGAAGGAAATCAAATGGTCTAACAAATAAAACAAATTAAATATGTCGTAATCATAATGATAAATTAAAGATACCTAACAGAGTTTGTTGTTGGTTGTTTTCAGAACTGAAAAAGAAGAAACCCATTCAATTTTAGGTTTAAAGTCGGTTTTTGATATAATCAGGTCTTTCAATAATATTATTTGCTTTTATTTAATAATGATTATAATTTACACACTTTTACAAACAAACAATTCCCAAATTTACATTCCATTTATGGCTTTTTATTTAAATTGACAGATAAATGAATAAGCCACTAAAAAAATATTTTGAGGTGAAATATTTTATAGTTTGAATGTATTCTATTCAAACAAATAAAAATGGAATCAAAAACACTAGCACTTTGACAGAGGTGTTGCGTTAGAGAAGTTGTTAAAACCCTCATTATTTGAATAGATTTAGATTTACACGAAATGCTGTCCTCAGGTCATATATTGCGAGAGGCAATTCCTATGAAAGCCCTTAATATCTTTTAAAAAGTCCTTATCGGGAAAGGGGTACTAAACAAGCCGCACAGTGAACATTATTTAGAAAAAAGGAAACCACGGGGAGTTTACTTGTTTCATAAAGGCGGGTCTTTGTGGCATCAGATAACGGTGGATTTGCGGCCATTCCATTAACAAATTACCTCTTTACGGGTCCTTTATATAAGGAAGGAAATTTTTAGTTAACCAATTGTAGCTTCATTCTATTTTTGTTATAATTTTACTTTAATATAATTTGTGTTTGTGTACTAAATAAAAACTTTAAAAACGATTTACGCTTACGACTTCAACTTCGCAAAATTTCTGATTTCCCTTAGGAGTCGGCAATACGAACAAAAATCATGAGTCAGGTCAGCAGTAGCCTTATTTTTGTTTTAAATACCTTCAATTCAGTTTTAGAAATAACTTGCATAAACAAACAAATGTGTAATAAAAAACTGTTTAAAAAAAACAATCTCAATAATATTGTTGAACTGCCACTATTTATAATGTGGCACCCTTTTTTTCTATTGTATATATATGTCCGAGAATAAGAGAGAACGGAGAAGAATGTGCTTTACAGGGGCGTAGGGTTCTCCGCCGACATCGTTATTAATTTCTTATAATGTGGGCGTTCGTGGGTAATGCTGGTGCAATCAACCACTTTATTAATTAACTCGAGTTATAATGTTCAATCACTTAATGTTCCCGATATCAATTTACACAAACTCGTTAACAATAACAGCTAGGAACGCGACAGTTTCAATAGTCGTCACAGATTATTACACACGGACCAGCGATCCACAGACTCTTTCACTCCGACATATATATATTATTTTTCTTTTCTTTGGTTGAACTAACTATGTGGCTTAGATATAATTTTTAGTTACATGCAGAGTTTTGAGCCGTTCAGCTTTCCGACCTTAATAAGGGTGTTCACTGCAAACTCGAGAAATCAGGGCCGAGTGTCGTCGTTGGCTTTCATTAGATGTAGGTTGTCAAGTTTTAGGTTTAGACCCATCTAGTGTTCGCAATCCCAGCGAGTTTTAGCAAATCTAGGACAGTCTAGCAAAACATGCTCCAGGGATTCGCTGGTGCTGTTAACACAAAGATAAAATGGGTCATTCCCTAATTTAAACCTAAACAGATATGCCTTAAGGCCACCGTGTCCTGTGAAAATTATATTGTGCTTCCTAAGTTTATTCAATGAACTATAAGCTGATTTGACATCTGGAAAAAAACGCCGAGTCACAGCTCCCGTTGTGATGTTGCTGTATTATTCCTGCCAATTTTCTATATTATTATTATCATCTAAAATATCTATCTCAATAATATTATAATTTTGACTTTTCTTAATGAAAAACTTTTATATTCTGCAAAAGAATGTAAGAAGCTCTACCGTGAAATTCCTGTCTCATCTTCCTTATTTATTTATTTGAATAATAACAGCTTGATATCAAGTACAGCTCTTAGTAACATTTAAGATCCTGAATAAGTTTAAATTTTGTAAAATAATAACCAATAATACACCTTATAATATTATATACTAAGTGTATAAAATTACCGTTAAATAGTCTCTCGAAATTTTATTTAATGCAATCGTTTTATGTTTTATTTTGTTATTCTAGATTTAATAATGTAGTATTAATATTAATTGGTAGCTTTAGGTGTTTATTTTATGCTATATATAGCGCCATCTATCAAAAGTTGTAAAGATTACCTTACTGTTGGGTTCGCTGAAAGATAGCGTCAAGGTTTACAATATATCTGCTATATTTACACCAATGCAGTGCATTAAAAAGTCCTTTGACTTTTTTTGTATAAAGAATAATTGTTAAACATTCATACAAATTTAAAAAGGAAATATCAAAATGTGGCTGTACAATTGACAATACAAGTTGGCAAAAATAACTGGGATATTAAAATTATAATTATTGTATTTTAACGAAGACAACAAAATATATTTATATAGTTTGGATTTCTGTAAAAAATAAAAAACATTAGAATTTTAATTAAAAAAAAAGTTAGAAGTGCGTG
Source organism: Elymnias hypermnestra (assembly GCA_015832385.1). Taxonomy (NCBI): domain Eukaryota; kingdom Metazoa; phylum Arthropoda; class Insecta; order Lepidoptera; family Nymphalidae; genus Elymnias; species Elymnias hypermnestra. The sequence continues at coordinate 6,570,528 of JACTOM010000929.1, forward strand.
CATACACATATCAGAAGTGAAACTTTTTTGGCAAACTAATTTTTAAGTCTTATATATATTTATACATATCTAAAACTTTAGAATTCCGAGAGATAGAGGGAGGGGAAGAGAATATAAGATAAATTACGAATTACATGAATTTAATTGTCACTGAAATATTAATATTAATAAAAATGATTTATTGAAATCTCAAATCACGAATTGTAAATCAAAATGCCATGTATCTTTTGTCAATATTAGAATGCGCCTGAAGAAGTTTCACTTCAGAGGTACAATGGTGGACTTTTACATTTTTTTATAATTTTCATTAAGTTAGATGACTATCCATTTATTTATACAATTTTTTTATATTATCTTTATACGATCTAAATGTTTTTTTTCTGTTAGTATATGCTGCCTTAATGATTAGACCAATTTTGGTGAGTTTTTTGTGGGTGTTGTTCTGTTAGGTTCAGGAAAAATAAATATTGACAATTCGCTGACACAAATAACGATTTCTACTAATGTTTGTAGGTTTTTTATTGTGAGAATTTAATCCAACTTTTGTTTTGAAATAGGAAATGTAAATTCCAATATATTTTTTGAATTTAATTCTGATTAAAATAATAAATGTCAAAATTTAATACAAATAATTCATTGAAATCTTAAATAAATATGCCATATGTGTTGTTACAGTGGCATAATTATAGTAGTTGGACAGCTTTTTACTTTAATTTAAACTAATAACATCAGTTACATACAAGAATATAAAAAATAACAAAAAAAAAAATTAAATCTTATAATAAGCCGCATCCAAATTGCTGTCCATAGGATGTGTTCCTAAAATACTGGCAACATTACCTCTTTGGATAGCTAAGCTGATCCTTTGCCCGAGGTAAGCGCCAGCTTTGAGGTCATTTGTGGAATCCAGTAACCGCTTAGAAAGATGTTTAAAAAATATTTTGGCTTCAGAGCCCCACGGTCCCATAGTTTCCACGCCAAATGGCAGAAATATGTGATCTTGTGTAATAGATCCATATTTCTGCAATTTTTTAATTTCGGCGTCAGTCGCCACATTACCAGGCAACGATGAAGATAGTTTTAAATGTGAAGGCGCCATGGTATCAACACAAGTCGCATCCCATACCAGGCCCCTTCCATTCTTCCATGGAATTAAAGTAATTCCGTCAGGTCTCTTGCCATCGCTACGTACAACACCGTACGGCTCTAATTGAGCCGGTACGTTAGCAGTGGCAAGAGCTCTACGAATAATATCATTCAAAGTTTCAAAGGCGACCGGCGCTGCGTTGACAAGATAGACCGTGGTGTCCTAAGCGGTCGACTGGGACTCCGCAAGGACAGCCATGAGGATGAACTAATGGCAAACCTAAACGTAAACCTATACTAATACAAAAAATAATTGTTGTCTAATGACGTTCCTAAATTAGGCGATGGAAGAGCTTGCAACCAAAAACCTGACCTCACTCATCAATACTTAATATAATAATATTTTTTTTTCATATATATACATAAACCATCCTCTCACATCTGGCATAGTTTAAAGGCATCGCTGGAGTTTAATAAATATAAATATATTTGGCCATATACGATCGTCCAGTTAGTTAGAACCCATTAATATGTTGTATTCATAGTAATCCAAATCCTTTTAGAGCGTCAGAGGTAAAGAGAATGTGAGATTTGATAATCTTAATATTATTTTATTATATCCATAAGGCATTACAAATAATAATTTCAGGGAACATTAATTATATGTTAAATAATATCCATTGGATCAGTAGTTTTCGTTTTAATAAAATAAAACACAGTCATCTCACGGATGACTGTGGGATAATATTTTAATGTATCATAATAGCCATCAAGGAAGGTCTATCAACAGACTTCTTTTCTATCGCATATAAAAATAAGCAGTAAGTGGAGTTAACCACTTACCGCTGATGGATCCCTACCATGGGCACCCAGGTACCTTCTAATATTATAATATGAATAATATATATTCACACCCGCCAGGGATAATGAACTCCGACCCGTGGGGAACTCATAGTCCCCTCCCTGGATAGGGACTCCTGTTTATAGTGCACCTGCGGCGTATGATCTTTCGATGGTTGTGTCATCGGGACTAAAGCTCAGATATGTTTTGTCAATATGTAGAGACAAGTCTCTAAGGTATATTCAAACGAGGATCGAAATCCATATATTTTGTTAGCCGAAGCTGTGATGAGGCATTAGCCATGTTTGTAATGCGCAAAGCGCGATTTCGTTATAATGGGATATATAAATCACCAATGCATCTTGTCAGATCAATTACACAGATCAGGAGTATCTGGCAGGCGGACCACACCGCATATATTACACATGTTTTAAGTCCAGTGTTAGACTAGATCGATGTATGTATCTCCACCTCGGTGGGATTCGTGGTATAATAATAATAATCACATATTTTAAGTCTTGTGATCGACTGCATAGATGTATAATATGTCACCACCTCGGTGGGAATGTTGTATAATTATATAATATGTTGATCCACATATGCTAGGCCTCACACCCACACAGAGTGTCCAGTCGCTGAGCTCTCAACCCAACAAAAGCATTGGTTCATTATATATTCGTGGCAAGCCACTGAAAGCAAAGGGATATGCAGGCCACACTGTCTATAAGCTAGCCCGCAGCCTTGATAATAAAGGCCCGACCAGCGGCCCTATCTCTATGACATGCTACAATGTCATTTTTATTACATTTAATAGTAAGCTAAGAGATTGTCCCTAACAGGCGAACACTTCACATGTGAGCAAGCCCACAAGATCAGTGTTCATTTGTCCATCACTGCTACGCAGAAGCTAACGCAACGCCTAGCAACATTCGGTCATGGCTCTAGCACTACCGATTAACGATGACGACGCTTATAGCGCCGGATCATCAATCAGTAACATTTCAGAAACCACATTGTACTAGCACTACTCTAGAGTCCTAGGCGTCCAAAGTTATGCGAGGCTCACTGCCATAGCCGAGGCTACAACAGGCCTGAAACACAACCCGTATCACCCAAAACAACTACAGTAACTTTGATTGTCTGCCGTCAAGGTGGAGCGAGGCTCGCTGTAACACAATGGCCACAGGCCTGAAACCCCGCCCTAACGACGAACAGCCTGGGGAAGCCCTTGAGCGAGGCTCGCTATAAAGATCGAAATCAATACAGGCCTGAAACCCAAGACGACCCCAGTACGCACCAAAGTAATATTCAGTACGATGTCTTACACTACTTCATAGAGTCACCTCCATAAAGTATCATTTAAGACACCATAATAAGCTGGAGTCGAACCCCAACCTCTCCTAGTGAAAGGTAGGATCGCAACACCAACTGTAGGCATGCCGAAGCACGCTCGTTCGAAATAGTCAAGATAAACTCAACTAATATGTGTATCGCCCCAGTAGTAATGTATGACATTTATTATTTTATTTATAATATTTAATTATAATTTAAATATTGTTATAATATTTAAATTCGGTCGCTCTATTGGCTAGGCGCATAATCTCATACAATACATGCAATCATACATTCGCGACATCTCCGTGCCGCGTCGCTTCGCGCCACTCACCACTCCCTATATATGCGCGGAGGCTGTCGTGACGATCCGCGCGGTTCAATACACGAACGCGCCACGTCTATACGTGAATCCGACTTTTATAATATTTTGTAATTATTTGCTTATTTAATCATCTTAATATGTTAATTTTATTTTATGATTAATAAATAATATATTTTTATACTCTTTTTATATATGTATGAAAGTATGAAAAATCCATAAATATAATTATTTATGTACGGATGAGTCCGTTACAACATGCATCAACCCAAGCTGCTTTGGCTTCTGTAAAATACGGAATTTCATTTTGTGATAAATCCAAAGAGTGTGTATTTTTTTCGAATAAAGATTTTGTGCTATGAACAGATGACAAAAAAGCCGGAAGTGCAACTGATGAAACTTTTCTTATGCCAATACCTCCAAACTGTATTGGCAAAGAAGCTTGGCGCCAAGAATGTTTATGAATTTTGAAACTTCATCTTCTAAAAAAGAAGGAATCGAGTCTTCCAAAACTGGTGCACCTAATAGGCGTAGCGAGTCTATGTCTATAATTTTGATATTTGGAGCTAACTCATTAAATTTATCAATAACTTTTTTCTTTATATGTATGGAAAGGTGTTTGGGACGTATAATTCACATTTGTTAAAATTTAATTCCAAACCTAAAGTTTTAAAGCTATCAATAATAATATTTAAGCCTTCAAGAACTGTTGTCGCTTCACCTCCAAAAGTTCCATCGTCAAGATACCAAGTGTTTAATTTTGAATTTAGTTTCGAAATAATTGGTTGAATTGCTAAGCCAAAAATTGCAGGCCCTAAAGAATCACCTTGCTGGCAACCTACTGTTGAACTTATTAAATTGTTATTAAATACTAAATGAGATGGAGTACTGTATGACTGTTTTAGGAATGAATATATTTCTGGAACAGTGTTATATATTTCTGATAAAAAGATTTTACGATCCACTGAATTGAAAGCATTTTTGACATCCACCTTAAGTACTACTTCATCTTTACAATTAAGCAAATAACTTCTAAGACTATGAACCGCAGCTTCACAGCCTTCTTTTGAACCGAAACCTAATTGGATGGGTTGGAATATTTCTTGTAATTTAGAGAAAACGTTTTTATAACATACTTTAGAAGCTAATCGCCTAATTGTATTGCCAACTGCAATAGGCCTAATTCCTCCATCTCTTTTTTGGAGAGCGCAGAGGTGAGCACTGTATAAAATACATGTAACGTCTTTATTGATATTACCAGAGAGCATTAAGTTTATGAGGCTTGTAATGTCAAGCAATAAGGTATTTCCGGCTTCCCGGTAACACCACAAATAAGATCTTTAAAATGTTGTGACGTCAAACCGTCTAAACCGCCAACAGAACCAGGCTTGAATGTCATTAAAGCCGCATAAACCTCTTTGTTAGAGACGGTTACAGGTGACCAGGTATTTTGAGGTAAATTTAGAAGATGTAGTGGTTCTGAAGGAGAGGGGTGTTTAGAATTTAATGTTGAAAGTGTTTCGGGGAAATCAGGCCCTAGTACATCACTTGAAAAAAGTAAATCCGCAGCACCCTTAATGTCCCCATCGCTTATTTTTAAAATTTTGTTTTCCAAATGAATTATTAAAAGCAGAAAAAGGTTCCAAACAATTTGATTTTAATTTTTGAGTTAATGATTTATTTGGGTCTGAATTAGCATGTAGGATGTTATACGAAAAAGTAAAATATTGTTCCCAACTGCACAAATCATTTTTCTTTAGGACGTTTCTAATAGTTTGCGACAATTTTGTGGCAATACATATTCGGGCACCCTTTGGAATACGCTTAACAACAGGTACTGATGATTTTAACTTATAAATAAACTTCCAAAATGGTTTTTGCAATTCCAAAGGACTATTGGTGGATGAATTGAAATCTAACTGAGAATTTTGATTATGGGATGACTGATTAAAATTATGTGATTTACCTAAATGTATATTTAGTCCTCTTTGTCCTTTAAACAAACGTAGATTAGAGCAATGTGGACATTGTACTAACTCTGCAGATTTATTGGTGGTGGGTTGGTTGCTGGCACTTCCTTGGTGAGAGGAGGTAATAGATTGTTGAGACATAAAAATAAAAATATAAAAATTTAAAACTAACAAAAATATATAATATTTATATGATACTAAATTATATTAAATTAACATATCATTAACATAATCCTCAGGTGCTTTTCATATTTTTTCTTTTCTCATTTTATTCCAGGGATTGTCTTATTTACTTCCACCCTTTTAATATAGAGGATTCAACCAATGCACATTGAGTAGTTAAAATAGATATCAAATCACTCTTCTCAATGTTGCTCAAAATTCTTCAAATTCTTTGAACTATAGTTACTTGATCGCCAATGTAATCTGGATTATTAAACAACTGCTCCAACTTACAATGCCTTATTGTACAATTAAATTAATATTTCGCGTATTTGCCAATTATATACTAAATATATCATCAATTAATTTATTTATATTATTTATTTATTAATTTTAAATATATATATTTTTTATATTATTACTTCTTTTTATTTTTTACTCAATCAGGTTAGTGCTTGAATGTAATATCACCTAATGGTAAGTGATCCAAGAGTCAAAGATAAAAGACGGTATTAAGGTTAGTGATAATTTACCAATAATGGTTTCCACATACCGGGACTCGACCCCGGGACTTCTGCTAGCGAAGTGAGCACTCAAACCGTACTTATTAAAACAACTGTTAATAGTCATAATTTTTACCTGCATTTTTTAATTTCAATTTTTGTATTGGATATCAAAATCTTTAGATTGGCTAACACAAAAATGGATTGTCTCATTTATTACAGAATCAAATAAAGCAGTATTTCGTGTATTGGTAATCGGAAATCCATCAACGCAAACACGAATTGCTCCAGACTAATACAAAATTTAGTTTTAGTTGGAAATCGTTCATACATGTTTGCCTATGATGTAATTTCACCCATTCGAATACATACGTACGTTCCATTTTTGTCCAAAAATTTAAACAATAGTTTTACATTCTTTTACATTATAATATATTTTTAATGCCTTTATTAGACAAACCAACAATATTTATGAGTGAATTTATAGATACAGAAAGAAAGGTAGAGGATAAAAACAATATTACATTACATAAACATCAACAAGAGGCAAATACAGTAATTACACAATAAATAATTTAAACCGTAAAACAGTTAAAATAAATATCTACAACTTTATGTTTTATTTATGTATTAAGATATCATAAAAAGTAATATAAAATAAATTAAAAGTGCGTACAAATTACTCATGTCAGAAGTGAAACTTCTTTGGCAAACTAATTTTTAGGTCATGTTTATATTTATAAAAATTTAAAACTTTAGATTTCCGAGACTTGGAGGGAAATAGAAAGATATGCTAGGTTTTTAATGAATTTAATTGTCATTAAAATATGTCATGTCGAAAATTAATAAATATAATTTATAAAAACTCAAAAGACGAATAATGGTAAATAGATATGACACGTGTTTTTTGTCTATAAAACAAATTATTAATTTAAATTAAGAAATAGAAATTATTAAATATTTCTATTTTGTATTTTATGAAAACTGCTATATTAAATTATTAGATGTCGAGAAGCAAATTAAAATGCCACATGTTATTTGTAAATATTAAAACTACCTAACTTTCAAACGAATTAGCATTAAACACGCTGCACATCTTCGTAACGCTAACTACGCGTTTCATCCGTAAAAATCTTACTCTCACGCGCCTAAAAAAGTTTCACTTAAATAAAAACAATTTATATTGGCCCTATTACTAATTTCATTAGAATTGTATGGCAAGTTTCAACAAACAAAGAACTGTAACAAAGAAAATAATTGGCATATGAATAATGAAAATCAATTTGAAAACCACGCAATTTAGGTAATATAGTCTCTTTGTAGTGTCTCACTGCATTTGAATGTTGCACTAAAGCTACATATCCACGTCCCTGTTTATTTATCACAACGCGTTCCGTTCCACGATATTGCTTTGTAACGACTACAACAATTTGAATTAAACAAGCTTAAAGTCTTGCTTTATAATATGATTGTACTTGTACTCTAAAACTGGCAAAATATCGTATAAAATAGAAATACTACACGATATACCTCAGTGTCTTAGATTTTTTATGTTCATATAAACAATAATGATGTAATATAATCAGTAATGAAACAGTGACCAGCGCAATCGCAGAAATAAATATTGCCATCTTTTTTTGTTGCTGACACATTAATTATACTGTACCTCATTTGTAGGTAAATAACTATACAATCTCAGATGCGAGTTTACTTGGTTTACTATTCAACATCGAGTCACAGTCAACCATTAATCTCTTGGTTTTGCACAGACACCGGTCTAGTCTCAGACGAATAAAATAATACGATTTATTAAATTTACCATGCTGGAAATGCCAGGACCTCTAATAGCAAAGCAAACACGCAATGATGAATTGCGCCAGCAATGCCTGCAAATTCCGTCTGAAATGTATGCATTTATCTTTAACCATTGTGTTTTATTTTTAAACTTACAACAACCCGTCCTGGTTTCACAGGAGTTGTTATATTCCGAGAGGAAGCAGAACACTTTGTTTTATAAGGATAAACATATAAAGGCAGGGTTTAACGAGACCAGAAGAGGAACCAGGATTATTGCTAGAATTAAAAGGTAAGTAGCAGCATATTCACGCTCCATCTCTAGGCCTCCCCCCGGGAGGATGTAGCTTAAGGTGGCCTTAGGCTACATTGTAGTAAGAATTTAATAAATAAACTAATTGAATATTAATATTATACTTTAGATGTGGCTATGATTATATAAGTGTGACTGTGTGTTTTGTGAACTATGATATAATTTTTAGACGATTTTCTGCGTCCTCACAGCTTAGTAGTGATAGCCATTTGAATAGTTCCTTTTTGCATTTATAAATACTGATAGGATAGATGTTTAACGCCTTATTTACTGTGTTATATAAATATTTAGATAGTGTCTCGTACTGACGAGTTGCCAATTCTAATTAAGTATTCATTGCAGAATATACTTTAAATGTTCTACGCTTACCTGGTTCTTGGAGGTTGTATGAAAGCGATTTATGTAACTTCAGAAGTTTTCCTTCATCGGGAAGCACAATAATAGATTAGAAACCATGGCATGGCTGGAACATAAAGACTTCTTTACTATATGATAAAGATTATTCAGTACGCACAATTACTTGGGAAAGTTATTCAACCTTGTAAAAAATTGAGCATGTATTACAGGATATAAATTACAAATAAATGTGACTGAGTGAATCCTAAATGACGCAACATGACGTTAAATCCGGCAGTGGGCGCAGGCGCAGCGGCGCCGGAAGCCGGAAGTTGCGGTGAAGCGCAATCTGGAGTCGGCCAGCGGGAAACACTGAATCAAGTTCAGGCTGCCTCACTGTTTTATGTACGGCATTGTAAAAGATAAATGGGTGCGTTTCGTTTACTAGCCAGCGGTTGCGGTTGCCAGAGCTTATCCTTAATGTATGTGTTTCTGAAACGTATTTTGGAGGACTAGAATGCGTAGTTCGGTTAAAAATTTATGAAATAATGCCTTTGTTTAAGTTGATACCATTCATTTTATTCCCTAATAGCTTCTGCGATTAACTTCATCTAAGTGGCCTACAGAATTGGAAGCAGACATACAATTGAAGACGACATGCCCACACCTTTGAACTTTGCATAACTTATAAATGTATTTACCTTTACATTAGTAAAACTGCCTCATTGGTCTAATGGTTAGCATATTCGACTATTGAAGTGAGGTCCTAGATTTGAGTCCCGGGTCGGGCCTATTAAAAATAGATATTGAGGTTCCTATTAAGACTTTCTCAATATTCGCCGGAAGTTGGGAAGATGGCGGTGTGCTCCATCCCCGTGCCCCGGAGAGCACTTTCAGCCGTCGGTCCTGCAGCAGATCTCTCTCCGGTCGTGTTTATCACCACATCAGACTATGAAAGTAAAGGTATAAAGAGTGCTCTTATGTATTATGCCTGCCTGTCTATGTTCTAAAAACCATCTCTCATGCGAGTGAGGAAGCCTGCTATTTACCTGTTTACCTTAATAAATAATAAATTATTTTTTATGACTTTATTTGGCTGCATTTTGGCATATAGATAGCGTACGATGTCATAGCGTACATTTTATTCAATTTATTTCGCTAAATTACACACTTAAAGAACTCATAATCCGTTTATGTATCATCATAATGAGCCATATAATTTTTTAACGTTATATTTTTACTAGTTAATCATTTAACATAAACAAATAAATACAAACTTTATCATTAAATATAACAGTAGTATTATAACTTTAAAATAAAATGACAGACTAGATACACCCAATCTCGGTTATTAATTAATTAAAAAAAAGTATAAAGTCTGAATTAAAATGTTTTAACATAAAAAAGCTAGTCTCTCTGGCTACTCCTTTTCTTTCCTTTCAGCCTTCTGAAAATGATTCAAAAATTTAAATTCGTTCCAGCAATTTCGGAGACATTTTTACTTCATAAAACTTAATAATATTAAAACAATTGCATATAGAAATCGATACACATAGATAAATCTAATAAATACACAACAATTATATATTTAAATTACTTAGTTGACTAAGTAGATATACATAAAATTATTGAAAGTCAATATTCACTGTTATTTATTGCTTAGTTATACAATATATTTGCCAAATTGACTATCTCATATATGCTAATGAAATCATCGACAAAATTAAAAGTAAGTAAATATTGGAAGTTTCTACATGCTTGTACGTTTACGTTTATGTGTATACGTTACTACATATAACTGCGACGATTAAAACGAGAGAATATAGTGAATGCTTCCACACACCGCCAAAGGAGCCTGGGTTACTACGTGGTGCATGTTTGCGCATCTGCTCCCGCCTGCATGTATCCTTAGTCGCATTCGTCCGGGTCTCAAGAAAAGAATGCGCAAAATAGTCCTCCGATAATAAAAAGTGAATTAAAGACAATAATTTACTCAGAATAAGTAGCAATGACTCTCGAAGATCTCAATACAATGCTTGATGACCTCAGCAAAGTTTCTCAACAGGTGGGCCTGAAAATGAACATGGATAACACAAAAATTAGGTCTAATAACCATATACCGCCACACCCAGTCATCGTTGAGAACTCAGCTCTCGAAATTGTTAATGAGTACACATATCTGGAACTCATAGTCCAGCTTGATAGGTTCAATTTCAAGAAAAAGGTCAATCGCCGAATCCAACTCGGTTGGGCAGCGTTCGGGAACCCGCTCAGATGTTTGTCACGAGTGGACTGTTGCGGCGCGCGTTCTCTGCATTACGAGACGCAAGGTCGTCTTTGTTTGAAAAAAAATCATCTATTTGTTACTGTTTTATCGATTTTATTATCGGGCGGGCTCTGTTATTTGTTGTTAATATGTTATCTAGTTTTATCTGTTGATCTTGGATGCTGGGATTGTTTGTTTCGTTGTCTGGTGGTTGTTATTCGTTGTTTCTGCGGTGTGGCACGGTTGATTCTATCAAACTTTTGTATCGGTGTGCGTGCGGCTTATTCTATAAGCGCACTCACAGCGATTGAATGTCCTTGACGATTATTACATTTTTACGAAAGTGGAATTTTAATTCTTGTTATTGTTGGATGGTTTNAATGTATGTGTTTCTGAAACGTATTTTGGAGGACTAGAATGCGTAGTTCGGTTAAAAATTTATGAAATAATGCCTTTGTTTAAGTTGATACCATTCATTTTATTCCCTAATAGCTTCTGCGATTAACTTCATCTAAGTGGCCTACAGAATTGGAAGCAGACATACAATTGAAGACGACATGCCCACACCTTTGAACTTTGCATAACTTATAAATGTATTTACCTTTACATTAGTAAAACTGCCTCATTGGTCTAATGGTTAGCATATTCGACTATTGAAGTGAGGTCCTAGATTTGAGTCCCGGGTCGGGCCTATTAAAAATAGATATTGAGGTTCCTATTAAGACTTTCTCAATATTTGCCGGAAGTTGGGAAGATGGCGGTGTGCTCCATCCCCGTGCCCCGGAGAGCACTTTCAGCCGACGGTCCTGCAGCAGATCTCTCTCCGGTCGTGTTTATCAGACCACATCAGACTATGAAAGTAAAGGTATAAAGAGTGATCTTATATATTATGCCTGCCAATCCGCAGTGGAGCAGCGTGGTGGGTCTATGCTCTAAAAACCATCTCTCATGCGAGTGAGGAAGCCTGTGCCGAGCAGTGGGACATTAATGGGCTGCTATTTACCTGAATAAATAATAAATTATTTTTTATGGCTTTATTTGGCTGCATTTTGGCATATAGATAGCGTACGATGTCATAGCGTACATTTTATTCAATTTATTTCGCTAAATTACACACTTAAAGAACTCATAATCAGTTGATGTATCATCATAATGAGCCATATAATTTTTTAACGTTATATTTTTACTAGTTAATCATTTAACATAAACAAATAAATACAAACTTTTTCATTAAATATACCAGTAGTATTATAACTTTAAAATAAAATGACAGACTAGATACACCCAATCTCGGTTATTAATTAATTTAAAAAAAGTATACAGTCTGAATTAAAATGTTTTAACATAAAAAGCTAGTCTCTCTGGCTACTCCTTTTCTTTCCTTTCAGCCTTCTGAAAATGATTCAAAAACTTCAATTTAAATTCGTTCCAGCAATTTCAGAGACATTTTTACTTCATAACACATAATAATATTAAAACAATTGCATATAGAAATCGATACACATAGATAAATCTAGTAAATACACAACAATTATATATTTAAATTACTTAGTCATTATTCACTGTTATTTATTGCTTAGTTATACAATATATTTGCCAAATTGACTATCTCATATACGTTAATGAAATCATCGACAAAATTTATTTACATGTCATGTTTCGATATTATAGCCCTATATTGGAAGTTTCAACATGCTTGTACGTTTACATTTACGTGTATACGTTACTACATATAAATGCGACGATTAAAATGAGTGAATAAAGTGAATGCTTCCACACACCGCCAAAGGAGCCTGGGATACTACGTGGTACATGTTTGCGCATCTGCTCCCGCTTGCGTGTATCCTTAGTCGCATTCGTCCGGGACACAAGAAAAGAATGCGCAAAATAGTCCTCCGAAAATTTCGCGTTTAAAAACGGTTATATGCATTAGGGTTTAGTGAATAGTGAATAAAAGACAACAATTTACTCAGAATAAATAGCAATGACTCTCGAAGATCTCAATACAATGTTCGATGACCTCAACAGAATTTCTAAACAGGTGGGCCGGAAAATGAACATGGATAACACAAAAATTATGTCTAATATCCACGTACCGCCACACCCAGTCATCGTTGAGAACTCAGCTCTCGAAATTGTTGATGAGTACACACACCTAGGACTTATAGTCCAGCTAGATAGGATGAATTTCGACAAGGAGGTTAATCGCCGAATCCAACTCGGTTGGGCAGCGTTCGGGAAACTACGCCAAACATTTTCGTCCAATATCCCGCAGTGCCTGAAGACCAAAATCTTCGAACAGTGCGTGTTGCCAGTGATGACCTACGGTTCTGAGACGTGGTCGCTGACTATGGGCCTCATGCGGAAGCTCAGGAGTCACTTAGCGTGCGATGGGAAGGGCTATGCTCGGAGTTTCTCTACGTGATCGAATTAGTAATGAAGAAATCCGTAGTAGAAATGTCACCGACATAGTCCTACGAATTGCGAACCTGAAGCAGCGATGGGCGGGGCACATAGTTCGAAGGACCGATGGACGTTGGGGGCCGAAGGTGCTGAAGTGACGACCCCGCACCTGACGGCGCAGTGTTGGCAGGCCCCCTGCAGGGTGGACCGATGATATAAAGAGGGTCATCGGGAGCTAGGCGGCGCAAGATCGAGCCTTATGGAGGTTATTACGTGAGACCTATGTCCAGCAGTGGACGTCCATCGGTTGAAGCGACGAAGCGATTTGTTGAATGAGATATAAATTGTCTTATATTGTTTTAAGTAATACTTGATTAAAATAGGCATTTAAGTATCTTATATAGTAGTCGTAAGCATGGTTAATCACGATAAAAATTCGTTATCATGTAAAATTTTTCACGTAGCATACTACTTCGCCTGATTCCGTGAGATTATAAGGAAACCCATTCTTTGTGATCATCTATGCCACAAAAAGAATGCCAAGTCAATCGGGTAAATAATATCGGGTAATATCTAATGTGTGTTTTTGTTTTATATGCAAATAAGTAGCAGCCCAATAAAGTCACACTGCTGGGTGCTGGCCTCCTTATTTATAGGAGAGTGGGTAATTAGAGCATAGACTAACCATGCTGCTTCACTGCGGGTTGGATATACAAGTGTATAAGTTAACACAAGTGCACTCTCTATTCTTTCCCTCTCATATTCTGCTGGGACAGCAATCCGACACGATTAGTGGATACCATGCGCAGGGCCGACGGCCTAACGTGCTCTCTGAGGCATAGGGGTAGAGGATACCTGTAACTTACCAACCCACAACCCGCTTTTATATATTTATTAATAAATAAATACGAGGTGTGTTCAAAAAGTATCGCGAATTTTGAATTTTCGCAGGCTACGTATATTCGAATTTCGAATTTTTTGTGGCGTTATGTTGGTACTCATGTCTCTCACTTATGCCGACAAGCTCGGCCATTTTGAATGTTCATTTAATTGTTGACAGCTGCTTTGCTTGCACGTNGACGTGGTCGCTGACTATGGACCTCGTGCGGAAGCTCAGGAGTCACTTAGCGTGCGATGGAGAGGGCTATGCTCGGAGTTTCTCTACGTGATCGAATTAGTTATGAAAAGATCCGTAGTAGAAACCAAGTCACTGACATAGTCCTACGAATTGCGAACCTGAATAGACAATTGGCGGGGCACATAGTCCGAAGGACCGATGGACGTTGGGGGCCGAAGGTGCTGAAATGGCGACCCTTCACCGGACGGCGAAGTGTTGGCAAGCCCCCCACAGGGTGGACCGATGATATAAAGAGGGTCGTCGGTAGCCGCTGGAGCTAGGCGGCGCAAGATCGAGCCTTGTGGAGGTCATTACGTGAGACCTATGTCCAGCAGTGGACGTCAATCGGTTGAAGCGACAAAGCGATTGGTTGAATGAGATATAAATTGTCTTATATTGTTTTAAGTAATACTTGATTAAAATAGGCATTTAAGTATCTTATATAGTAGTCGTAAGCATGGTTAATCATAATAAAAATTCGTTATCATGTATAATTTTTCACGTAGCATACTACTTCGCATGATTCCGTGAGATTATAAGGAAACCCATTCTTTGTGATCATCCATGCCACAAAAGGAATGTCAAGTCAATCGGGTAAATAATTTTGGATATCTAATGTGTGTTTTTGTTTTGTATGTAAATAAGTAGCAGCCCATTAAAGTCACACTGTTGGGTGCTGGCCTCCTTATTTATAGGAGAGTGGGTTTTTAGAGCATAGACCCACCATGCTGCTTCACTGCGGATTGGATATACAAGTGTAAAAGTCAACAAAAGTTCACTCTCTATTCTTTCACTCTCATATTCTGCTGGGACAGCAATCCGGCACGATTAGAGGATACCATACGCAGGGCCGACGGCCTAACGTGCTCTCTGAGGCATAGGGGTAGAGGATAACCTGTAACTTACCAACCCACAAACCGCTTTTATATATTTATTCATAAATAAATAGATAATGGAGTAATTTTTATCTTCAAAATGGACAAAAGTAACGGATAGAGCTACCTTGTGGCTACAACATAGAACGTTATATTTTTGAAACTTTTTTATGCGCTGGCTAATCTAACTAAGGCATTGTTGGTGTTATATTAAGAAAATTGTGAGAGAAACTTTAAATACTGATAATAATAATATCTGACCTTCTAAATGAGAACCACGTGTACAAACTAATTTAAAACCACGTGTAGAATACAATTGAAATGATTGTTCTAAACTATATTCAATGGAAGTGTTGACTAGTTAATTACTTTGAGTAACATAATCTCCTTATGAATCGCAAATTAATAGTATTGACGTTGCACTGCTAGTTAACACTCTTGCGATCATGGGACAAATGTTATTTTGTTTACAAAAAATCATGTGATAATCAACTTTATTCAAATCTCTATCGTTTACTCTTGTGATTTGTTAATTCCGATAAAAAGATGAGTAAATGTTTCTGTACATACGTGTTTTACAAATAAATATCATCGCAAAGCAAATATCGGATATGATTCTAATGTAAATGTAATCATACCAAAAGTCTCAAACGTAAAAAAAGTCTAACATGTTGAATTATTATCTTAAGAATTGCTGGTTTTCTCCTTTTTTAATTTACATGTAATATTATTTTATACATCATTGTAATATTAAAATATAGGTTCCATTTTTATCTTTTCATAACCACTTACCAACAATTCTCAGTGTAAATAAAAATCAAGGTAGACTATATCTTTCATTTGATTTCATTTAATAACGAAATAAATACTATGATGTAATGTAAATATTCTTTTGCCTTACCTTTTCATTATAGTCTAAAACTTGATGTTTTGTCTATCGGAATATTCATATATGTTACAATAAATCTGTAATGCATTTACTTATTCAATAAAATGTTATAATTTTTGATTTCATTTCTTCTTTGAAAATAAGATGAATTCATTTTTCACAACCATTTCTTTAAGCTTACCTACATTATATTATAAAATATATGTTTCCTAATTCATCATTACCTCGATATTTTATTCGATAACTAGAAAAAAAATGTAATAAATATTTTACTAAACCATACAGGTTTACTAAAATATTTATTACATTTTTTTTATCAATAGACTTTTTAATATTACAAAAATTGCAATAAACGTAGAAATATTTATTTTAGCATTTCGTGGTACGTCGTTTAATTAGTGCAACACATTAATATGTTATTAAAACTGTTATTAATATATATTTTCTTATAATATATCTCCTATCAATATTATATTGTTTATATTTAATTGATTAATTTATGAATGCAACAGGACTATGGTCTCAACGCTATTCATAACAAAGAATTTATTTTCACTTGTTTTTTATTTCTGAATCTATTTTAAAGTATTTTTATGGGTTCGTTCCTTTCTTTTTATACAATAATATACTATTGCGATTTCTTTTTTCAAAATTAGCAGTCTCCCTGTATAATTTTTCTTTGTTAAATACCATATCGTTGTTTCCTATTACAAAAACGTATTACCTTGTATTAATGAAAATATAATTTGTGTCCAAGTTCTAGTAATAAGATCTAAAAGTAAATAAAAGAATAGCAATAGTGCTATATAATATTTCTGTCACTGACTCCGCCACAACGGCGTCGGATACCGGAACTTGTAGGGAAGCAATATGGAGTCAGCCAACGGGAAACTCTTATTCAAGTGCATTCTGAGGAACGCCCTAGGAAAATAGCGTCGTACTCACTTTCAGACATCATCTGTGGCTCAAATTTTTGCTGAAAACTTTAAATGTATTATTTTTTAGAGCTTACAAAATATTGTATAAGAAAAAGACCACCGATGATAAGTTTTGTGGATAAAACTTGTATTTTATGGATTTTTATCATGTATACAGTACAACCTTTAATATTATTTTTTACTTGTATATACCAACGCTTGGAAAATTCAAAACAGTATTAACATTATAAACAGTCTACAGGATAAAAATCCATTAGACATTTTTTTTTTATAATAATTGTGATTATGTAAGGAAATAAATTAATTTAGTCTACAGGTTGTGTCGATTAAATTCTCCCACTTTTAGTGTTCCTGGAAGAGATGTCTCATAATGGATAATATGTCCCTTGTATATTAATCTTTATGTTTATTTGAATTTAGAATTTAAGTGGTGCATAAATAAAATATTAATAAAAGTGAGGGATTTCGCCAAGTGTTACTTAAAAGTATTATAGAAAACAAGTGAATTTTTCTAGTCCACTAGTTTAAAAATTATATATTTCAACTTGAATGAATGAATAAAAAAATAAAATATATGATTAATGAAACGAAAACTTGACAAATATACATATACATATGGTGAATAAGAACTAATAAATTAATTAATATAAAAAGAAAATTTTACTGAATATATCTATCTAAATCTATAACATTTAGAGCTTCAAATTAAGCTATAATCATTATTATATATTAATAAAAAAATATAATATATTATATTATAAAACTAAATTGTCTGGTTAGGTAAGTAATACCTTATTTAATGTGATGAAATTCATGAATTGAAATTAAAAAAATATATGTTTTTAATGAAAGTCCACATATTCAAACAGACTTAGTCAATATGTACATAAATATTTATCTTATTGCAATCTTTCAACATGCTTTTTGTTAGGTCTTTCATAAAAATAATGTCTTATAACACTTTTAACAACAATTCCTTATTATCGCCTAATGCGATTTTTCTTACTTTAATATGAAAGCGAAAATGCGAAAATACATTTGATATTTTTCTGCAAAATTTTACTAAACCAAAACATTTGCTGCATCAAATCTATGTGAAACACTAGTCTTGTTTCGCACATGTCGAAACTTTCTCTAGGAAACTCCTCCCGAACGAAGCGTAAAGCCTTGTTTCTTGAAACCTGTTCTAAGGTTTATTCTCAATTGTGATCATATAAAGAGATATTAATACACTTTTCATAAATTTTAGTGAAAATAATGACAGTTCACGGCGTATATGTTTTACAAAACTTGTTGTACGTCCATAAAAATATTTACTCTTTTACGAAAAAAGTGAAGTAGGTTACATAAAATTGATAAGTCATTCAAGGGTAATTATACGTTTCTATAACAAGCTACCAGAAGAAGTTACAAAGATGTCTCTGAGTAAATTTAAATCTTTCATTAAAAGAAAGCTAATAGAGAAATCATTCTATAATATAAAGATATACATAGAAGACAAAAATGCGTGGGAGTGAATGAGTTACTCTATATATATATATATATATCTTGATATAGAATAAAGTAAGTAGTTTCTTAATGTTATCATCAGTCATTCATTTAAATAATAAATAGAAAAAAACGGTATTTGACGATTCAAAGTGCTGTAATAGGCCTACTTGAGTAAAGATATTTTGACTTTGTCTACTAAAAGTATGCATAAAATTGATCTCAAGTTCTCATCTAGCACGAAAATCTTAATATAGAAACTCTTTTTAGCCTTTTATTTCAGCCTACAATGATAACGTTGTACATTTTTTTCAGCAAAAATTACTTGCAATCAATTAAATAATATTAATAAATTAAAACTAATTCGTGAATTATTATTTGTAAAATCACTAGGTAGCGTCTTAATTTATAGTAAAAATTTATCAATTTTACAATAAAGTTATAACAACTTATAGTCTCGTATAAATAAAGACAAAATTTTTAGCCTTACACCAACATATATGGCACAATTTCGATATCTAATATTACCATTATATAAGCTAAAATAAAAAGAGTTCAACGAAATTAAATATTTAAATATTATTAAAATCAACCGAGGACTCAAAGAATAAAATACAAACAATAATGAAAGTATTAAGAAGTTACAAAGTAACTGCTTCTACGAAACAGCGTTAATGAATGGTTGACTTATTTTCAATTATTTGTCTGAGAAAAGTAAATGAAACAACAATTTTCTATGTAAGAAACAAATTTTAAAATAGTCTTGAAATATTGCGCTGCATCTGTGTTGAAATATAAGTTAATTGTAATATTCATAAATATTACATTATCCTTGTCTCTTCTTTATAAATATGAAACATAGCTGTTTCCAGCAGCGTTACCCGCGTAGTTCTGGATCCCATAATATTCTGGGCTATCTAATCTTAGTGAGACTAGGCGCGGATGGCATGTGTATGTCTCATTTCGATATTATATATATTTACATACCCAATGATCTGGAATAATGCGGATAAATCGATTGGATAATTGTTACTTTTGTTGTTTGTACCATTGTTACTAATTGTATCATATATTTTTATTTACAATTGGATTCATTCGAAATAAGAGATTGTGTGGCAGAAGCTGTGCTTTTCCGGGTCTCCTGTCTAATTGAACTATTGTGAAAGCTTGATAGCATTCGCGGTATCAGAGAGGAATGCCCCAGGGAACTTCTTGTACTTTAGCGCAAGATAAACGGGATGTTCCTCTTTGCGCAAATCATCTCGGGGCACGGGTGCTTCGAGGTGTCTATGCCGGGTGGTTCGTAGAGACCACTGAGGAGTGCCATGAGTGTGGATCCGCCGTTGACCCGGCAGAGCACACACTCGCAGTGTGACCCAGTTGGAAAGGGCAGAGGCCTGCCCTAAAGACCTTATGACAGGGTTGACTGACCTCTGGAGCGGGAAGACTGTTGGAACGAGATGACCTTCTTAAGCGATAAAGTAATGGTGCTGAAGGAGGCCGCGTAGCGGCGTTAGGCTGATCCCGCCGCTCGTGACCTCCGTCGTAGTCGCCCAGGGCGAAGACGCGCGGCACTTGGGCGGCGCGCCTCTACGCTCCCCTATAGGTAGTTCGATCCTTAAGATCATGGTAGGGTCACATTCACGGGGGGGTCACTGGCGACGTGCTTAGTTGTTCTTGTGAGACAACCTATCGCGTCTGTCGATAGTGAAGGTGCGTAGGATGTTCGGGTTAGTCCGGCATAACCGGGACGCGCCCGCATCCTCCCGGTATCCATGACGCATTTTTTTCCCGTTTAAGAATAGAAAAAATGTGTGTGTGTGTACTCATGTACACGCGTCAAAAGTTATATTTCCTTGGTATAATATTATTTATCTTTCACCTTATTCTCTGTTTGTAGAAAAAACGACACTAACAATAGAAAAAAGGTATTTCAAACATTGAATGTTTTATTATAACGCATTATCTAGTTAGATAAAGTTTATTTAAGTATCACTAAAACTAAAATGTTGTTTATAGCTAACTTCAGGGTGTCGGTTTTTTGTGACGGTGTGCGTGCGCATCGTAAAAATTTACTATCATCATATTTCCCATACGCGCCAAAAGGAGTATAACTTCAGAAAGACAGGATGTACAGGTTTTAGTGGATATTCTTTTCAACAGTGGTCCTACACTCCCTGCTGTAGAGTTAACTTCAGTGCGTAAATTCAGTTCCCAGCCCAAAAGTGGAAAGGGTTAGCTTAATATCATAGTTCTAGAATCGCAATCTGGTAACAACATTTAGACTCAATATGAAGTGAAATATGTGCTCCGTCTATTTCTATAAAATGATTAAGAATTTAAACTTTAAAAGATATGGATCGCCACAGAAGACTTGGACATATCTTGCCCCCTATTCAAGATGAAACTAGCTTCATCTGGTAATAATTAGTACGCAAGTCTTTGAGAAATTTTTTGAAGTACCTATGTGAACATATGCAACATTTCGTTTACATAAAAGTTGTTAAAGATTTATAATGAACCGTTTTATGTACGTATTAAAATATGGCATATTCTATATTATCTCAATTGATTAAAATGCAGAAATCTGTTATTTGTTAACAAATTATACGTCTATATTAGACGTGAAATTTTTATATAACCTATAACATAAGCAGTTATACATCACCCAATCTCAAAATTCATTAAAATTAATACAAGCTTAGGAGTTGTAAAATAAAAGACGGAAATAGTTACTACAACATTGAGATTACTATTTTAGTATAGAATAGATAGATAGGAAATTTTCAAAATGTTTTAATCCTATTCATGAGCTTTTGTACAAACAAGCGATTTGCTGAAACATTTTACTTATGCGTGTCGAAACAAAGCTCCTTTATGTTTTTGTTTTTGATTTGCGGCAAAGTACTTATTTATAATACCGGCAAATCTCATGCGTACATTTATATACGTGAAACCTTCTAATGTTTCCAAATTTATGACAAAAGTTTTCCAATATTTATGTCTAATTTTTTGATTAAGGTGCAATTTATTCACGGTTTCATCCACGTCGAATATGCATTCTATCAATAAATTATGCAAATATTCTCTCTTTCGTTGTATTAACAAAGTACCGCAATATATTTATATTCATCAATGTTTTTAAAAATTTTGTTTTTTATTTAAAAATAAAAATATAAGTGTTTAACACGATCGAATCCTGGGCAGGCTATAGTAAAGCTCTTTCAACTTTGTCTCCTTCCTTGAGATTGTCTGAATGCGATATGACCGCCTATTGTGCGACTTATTGAATAAATTTAAACTTCCTTTTTTTATGTATTTTTAGTGTATCAAGGTACAACAATATATTGATTTTAAAATTGACAATTTCTCATTTCATTAAAGCTCTCATAAATACAACGAATGTAAACACATATTTTTGATTGAAATGTTGCGATACTGATAAAAAGAGCTGTATTCAGATTTTTTTGTTGCCACCCCTAAATTGAAATTACTTGCTTGAATAAAGAATTTTAGGCTACACTACTTAGCATTTAATGTTATAACATAATAAAATATAATCCACTACATCATCTATTTTAAGATATACAGTCCTCATTCGAAAATTAGCTCATTGTTAGGGGTTCTAATCATAATCCACAAATCCTCAATAAGCTTCGAGGGACAACAATAGGCTGAAATCTTTTGAAATGCTTCGTATTACACATACAATTAGATAACCTCCATTTTGAACGTGGCCAACCAGATGACGCTCCTTTCAAACGTCTCTCAATTAATAACTTTGGAAATTAGAGGGAAGTGCTAATTATTCCATCTCCATTTCGGCTTTTAAAGTAAATCGAAGTCAGGTTAAGGACATTTCAACAAGTGCGCATTAAAATAATTCGACTAAGAAGTTAACTGTGACAAAAGGTTTTTCTGAAACGCTTTGAGCTGACTATTATGCATAGAAACTAAACAACAAGGAAACTATAGAAGTATCTCGTGTTACACATACTAAGTTAAAACCCAATATTTTACTTATTAATTAATCTTTGACAACTTAATCTCATCTTGTAAATATTTATTCATAAAGTATAAAGTACAAAAACTCTAGTTAATTAATGTGTATCTCAAAACAAGTACATTAAGATGATGTGTCGATATTTTTTTCTAGTATTTTCATTATTTATCAATTCATACAATTTTAGTAGTTCTGACTTCCCCTCAATCGATAATAAAATATTCTTTTACATGTTTTATATGTCTATTCAAGTACAAATATATTTTTTTAAACTCGTGGTGCGTGAGAGCTTCATATTAATGTAGTTTATTAAAATATTAAATCCACAATTGAAATAGTTTTGGCAAAAAATTATACAGCACCATCTATTGCAATAGATGCTTAGGTAAAAGTTTAAATTAATTAATTTTATGTAACAAGTTTAAGAAGTTTCTGCTATGTCGTGTAGGAAATGCTTTTAGCTTTTTTATATTCTCTTACTTATTTCATTTGTAATTCCCAAATCGTTGGAATTATATACAATAAGTATATATATAATTTCTTATCTTTTTTACGGAATATATAATATAAAAAGCAAAATTCAAAAGATGGATACTTCATCCACTCTTATTTTTTGCATAGTGGGAAATGCTGTTTATTGTATTACAAAAGTTCCACTTCGTTAATTAAAATTTTAATGAATTTGTGTTTATTTATTTTAATTTTATGCACATCTCATTTATCTATATCAATAGGGTTTTCATAAAAAAATATTAAAGAATGAACATATAACTCGAAGTTCAGTCTTTCTGTATTCTGACTTATTTTCTGAATATACAATTAACGAATTATCAAAATTTTACATATATACTCATTACCATAATTTTCCTATATTATAAATTATTACTTGAAGGCATAAACAATTGATTTTTATTTAAGTCTTGTAAAAACATTATTTATGGGTACAGACCACGATTAGGTATATGTGTTTTTATGTCAGTCGACGTCGAAATATCGACAAATCATATTAATAAATAGGTTGTTTCTGAAGTAGGTTTACGGGCGATAATTTTTCATGATAAAGTCATATGGAAATATTAATGAAAATTGTTATTTTAATAAGTAAATAAATTAGGCTGATCGCGTCTCTCTATTGCTTGCAGACTCGAGTGGAACCTAAAAATGAATCAAGCTTTTTCGAGCAAGCAGCAGGCGTTCGATCGATCGATTTTTAAGACGTGATTACGTCAAAACACGAAATCGTAACTGCCTCTAGTGGTTAGCTTGTTTGACCACAGCCATGAAGTCCTACGTTCGAGTCCCGGGTCGGGTCAATTTAAAATAGATATTGGGTTTTCTATTAAGATTTGCTCCTGAAGTTAGGAAGTTGGTGGTGTGCTCCACCCCGTAACTCGTACAGCACTTTTAGCCATCGGTTCTGGGCCTTACCTGTCTCAATTGTGTCGGATTTTCATCACATCGGACTACAAGAGTGAAGGAATAGAGAGTGCACTTGTGTACTATGCCTGCCAACCCGCAATAGAACGGCGTAATGGGTCTATGCTCTAAATACATATCTCCTATAAGAGTCTACCTTTTACCTTACATAATTGTATACGCCACGAAAGTTTCAATTTAAAATATTTATTATTTAAATACAAGCTTAAATTTTCAGTAATAATTTAAGAAGACAATAAATAAGAAGTTTAAAGCACATATTAAAATTTCACAAAATACAAATCAGACAGCGCAATAAAGCAATACATTTATACAAGCTGTTGAAGATATGAAAAATGACGGAGACGTTTTCATCTCAAAGTGGCAAAGTCGCCAATATCTTAAAGGCAAGTCGAAATCTATCGGTTCATATCTTCTCAATCACACGGACATCTGCGTAAGAATTACGGCCGGGTTGGGGTTTGCATAGGGAAACCGCCAGTGTGTGGCGCGCCCCCGACAGTGGCGTTCGCACGCTCAAACACTGACGGATCCCTCAAACACGTGGATAAACTTTATACGCGAACGACAAGTGATTTTCAACCCATTCAAAACACTCCACAACATTTATATTGCACGTGTATTATAGTAACTTAGTAAGGTAAGTTTCTGAATATTTACTATGTCTTGAAACGTTCTTGTTTATTTTACATTCCGTTAAACTTTTGAAAGTTATGAATTCGTTTACTGCTCTTGGAAATTCTTGTCGGCGTTCCTTTTATTTATTTTGTAGTTTTAAAAATTTCTATGAAAGTAGAGCACTGGGTTTGTTTATTTATACAGAGAGTTGGTGGTGTAAATTGTCCTTGGAAATATTGATTAACGTATTTTTTTTTAATATTTCGTTTAAAATTAACTTCGGAAGAACAGCAGTTAAATTTACAAATATGGATATGAATTTTCATTTGTATTAATTGACCACAACAATAATAATATATATAATAGGATAGGTATACATCTTTATTTATCACCTCTGCAACAAATTTTATGTAATTTGATTCCAATTGAAGACAATAGTGTTTATTTTATATGATTTATATGTAATAAAATATATAGCGTCTAAATAAATAAACTTAATTTTGTTTTTGTTTTAAGTAATCATTTTAAAATTAGTACACAATTTTAAAATAATTACTGTAAAATAAAATACAGACGGCTTTTGGTAGTAATCATTGATTTATACTACGTTAAATACCAAAAATTTATTTTAAACTTATCTTCATATAAAAATAGCAATTGATTGATTTAATTTTTTTCACAATGTTACTTCTCTGCATAAGAGCACTGATATACACTTTTACCCCTTAATTACCATATAAATAAGAATTTCAAGCTTAGCCTTAGCCGTAACCAAGTCGGATTTAGTTAGCTTATTATATATTATATTTCAAGATATTTATAAAATTCTCGACAATGGAACAGTACGTATATTCTTAAACATTGTAAAATATTGTTTTAATTTGAATAACCTGAATCTATATTTATGAGATAAACATTTAGGAGAATTATAATATTGCTTTTCAGAAGATCACTGTAGTAATATTGCAATATAATCTATTGACCTAAACCTCGATATGTCTTATCTCGTTGTGTAGTTTGCACTTAATNCATTCCTCTTCTAAATCCCGCTTGCACGTCCCATATTTTCCCATCAGTTTCATTAATCATAAAATAGCCGTAACGAAGTCGGATTTAATTAGCATATTATATATTATATTTCAAGATATTTATAAAATTCTCGACAATGGAACAGTACGTATATTCTTTAATATTGTAAAATATTTTTTATTTTGAATAACCTGAATATATATTTTTGAGATAAACATTTAGGAGAAATATAATATTTTCAGAAGATCACTGTAGTAATATTGCAATATAATCTATTGACCTAAACCTCGATATGTCTTATCTCGTGTAGTTTGCACTTAATATTAATTAGCAGATAAAAGACATAAAATAATAACATTAATGTCTATATACAGAATTACATATAATTAAACTGCCTTAGCTCTATACGGGTGGTGATCTTTAGAATATACTGAGAACAATTTCAATACAGTCTTTCAGGTCACGTCGTATTACAATGTGCACATAATGGTAACCTAAATTTTTTCACTCCTAGAAATACGTCGGATATACATATTAATATAAAAATGTTGAGATTTTCTATAAACGTATTTAAAACTAAATGTTTTTAAGTCGTAGTTTTTTAAACAGACTTCCGATGGTTAGAGAGAAGAGTATTTTTTTTGTCGCTGGGAAATGCATTTATGCACCCCGCCTATGAGACAGACGGGAGTGTGGGACTCGCCGGTATTACCAGATTACTCATCAAACCCCTCGTCATTTTTGAATAGTAAGACCAGAGGTTCGATGTGGCATTCCACCCTAGCCCCGCCGTATGGATCCGGCTCAAAAATGCACTACAGCGGGAGGAGTCGGATAAACCTCCGTCTCTTGTTCCCTACTCCTATGTATCTATAAAACTTGCCAGCGAGAGGTCCAGACCTCAGCGACATCGGAAAATAACGCTGAGGTCCCCAAGCGGCCACCATGTGGTGCGCTGTATCAACAGGAGCAACACACTCGAGGCAGGTGGCTGACGGCCCACAACCAACGATTTGGTGCAGGTATTTTCTAAAGGAGCCATGAACCATGAATGACCGGACACCTGCACCAGCCGGCAAGAGAGCAATCCGTGATGTCGCCCTAGCCATTGCTCCAAGTGCAGGCGGAGTGCCTCCACTATGGCTCCACCAGCTACTGGGGATGTGAGGTCCTCCTTCCATGTTTGAATCAAGAGTCTATCAGCAACAACCTTGATCCTCCTGACTTCATTGGCATCCGGTGTTTCCCCTTTGGCTCTCGCAGCTACTCTGTACTGGTAAGAAGCTGCGAGAACTTCCGCCTTCAACTCCCAAGGGGGATTGCACAAACAATAGTCTTCTAAGGCTGGAAATTTGACTGTCGGATTTATATTTAAAAAATGCCAGTTGCCCAATACATTTCCATATACGGAGTTCCTTTTATTTATCTTGTAGTTTAGTGTACCAATACATATTACCTAGTGAAGTAGAGGGGGTCGAAGATTACACAGTCAGACCCCAATGGCTACATTAGGCTATACTTTACCAAGAAACACCAAGCATACAAGCAACGTAGTGGGAAATAACGAAAAATATCCGAATTTTTATGGTTATTCTATGAAGCTGAATCAGATAAAGACAACAATTTTATCTTAGTATTTCGATTTTCACCAGACCGAAGGTGGATTTATTACCCGTAAAGTTTCCGGTCCGTTGCTTATGAAAACTTTATACCTAAACACTTATATGGTTCCTTGGTTGTACAGTCTAAGTCAACTGTTTGATTATTTTCTCAACTATAATTATTAGTTATCTGCTCCCAATTGTTATATGCAGCCGAAGTCTGCATCATAAAATTTTGTTTACATTAAAATTACGAAAACAGGCCGCGAGAAACAACAAATACTTCACTCACTTCTGACTTTAAACTAAAGGGCTTAGTAAACTTTTCCATTTTAGATTTGTAGACCTGAAATCTCAAGGTATAGTTCTTAAATATGAACTCACACGAGAAAACTGTTTTCCTACCGTAGAATTAAATGTTAGTAGCAAACGTCAAAACCGTCACAATTTGTATTTGATATATTACCTCATTATACGATTAACTTCAGTGCGATTAAGCACCTAAAGATTATTAAGTTATTTTCATTATCATACTATACAAATTAAAAATCGATTTAGGGTTTTCTGATAAGAAATTCTCTGTATGTCTGTAAAGTTAAGAAGTTGCCGGTGTGCTCCACTGCTGTGCCTTGAAGAGCACGTTAACACATTCCCTGCGCCATAATTTTCAAAGAACTTTCAGCTGGTGCTTTGGAGACCTAAAAGATCTCATAACTAAACTAGCCTTTCTTGCGTTAGGGACCTAATAAGTCTCCTTAAAATACAGTTTTCAAGTTTCCAAGACTATCGATATGTCCCCTAACGCAAGGAATGAAAATAATTATACTACTGTGCGTTAGGGAACTAATCCATCACTATTTATGCGTCACTATTTTCATGTCCTTGAATTCACCTTTACGTAGGAAGCAAATATGTATATTTGTCATACTCATACAAAAAGAACTTTACACGTTAGAGCCTCCCGCCAGGAGTGAAACAATACTATTATAGTCAATGGACAATACGAAAGTGTTAAGGCGTCGGTCCTGCGCCTGATTTCTCTATGGTCGTGTCGGATTGCCGACACATACGACTTTTAGAGTACAGGAATAGAGAGTTCACTTGTGTTAGCGCACACACTTGTGCGCTATGCCTGCTTACCCGCAGTGGAGCGGCATGGTGGGTATTTACTCTTAAAACCCTGTCTCCTATGAGTGAGGCAGCTTGTGTCCAGCAGTGGGATATTAATACTTCCCTTTCTATACTTAAAAAAAAAACGTCCAATAAGCTCCACAAGCAAGTATCAGCTACACTTTCTAATTGTATTGTATGTAGGAATTTGTTTTAGTTTAATATTAATTGTAGTTTTAAGACGCAGTTATGTTGCTAGTTCATAGTGTCATAAATAAATTTTGAAAAAGTAATACCAGAGCTATATGACTATTAAACATTGATTATTAGCACCATTGTAGCACCGCAACGATGAAAACTAAATATATTTAAAGATAAGTTAATGAGAGCACATTAACGAACGATTTATATTAAAAATAAAGTAGTGATTTGTATTAAAAGTAATCATTTACCATGGTTCCCGAAAATATTAGGTTCTTTGATATTAAATTTGCGGTTTTGTGTTCACTTTGTTTTAAAGTAATCTGACATTTGGTCAGGAATTCCAAATTTACGCTATGATATACCCTAATGTCATATGCAGGACAGTTTCCTTATTGTCCTAAAGTTAATATTAAGAGTTTTCGATTATTTATGCATGAAAACCCATAAGACTTTTTTTATGTTAAGGTTTCTTTTGTGATATTTATATGATAGTAATAAAATATCGTATTATAATTATAGAGGTTTAAATGTTCTTCTATGTACAAAGTAATTTTTTACATGATGTACATTTTGTCGTCTTTTTGTTATATCTCGTATAATTACGTAAGCATAGAAGCGGTAAGTAAATATTGGCTTAAAAAACTTTAACCCGAATGTAACACGTTCAATGCTAATTGCTTTAGACATGAGCAATGAACTTTACTAGTTATTGTTCTTACTGCGCTTGGAGTTCAAATGTTGTCATTAGTACTTAATGTAAAGTGAATCAATGCAGCCGTTCTTGCGTGTCTTCCGTGTTCTGAAATGTTTCACGTGAATAATCATTGTTTTATCTATAGTTATACTCTAATAAATAGAAGTGAATTTACTGTTTCAGTATCAAAATTTACAAAACAACTTTATACTAAATATATATAATCTCTTGCGTCTTGACACGTCTGATAAAGTCGTAGTTGAACTATTTAATATTGAAATTGTTTAACTTTAGAAAAGCTTTGTTTATTATTTTATGTACTAATGTACATTACATTTGATAACATAAGGAAATGTTATTATTAGTAAAATGTTTTATTGATTTAGTTATAGATTAGATATGTGTATGTGTATACGGTATATGTCTATCGCACACTAAACAGTGAGTAGAGAGAGAGGGAAGCATCAATCCAAATTACGGCTAGTACTGTTGCCACTGGGTTAGAGTGAGAGGGGATGATTCTACCTACCGCTGCTGTATGCATGAGAAAAGGGAAAGCTAGACAGACTGGCGCCGTAACGCGTTACGTAACGTAACGCGTTTATAACTATGGCTCAGTAGGGCGGGATTTTCAAAGCAATACAGATGACATTATAAAGCTTCAATGAAGATTACTTGTTATCTCCTTATTTTTTAATTTAATGAATAGATATTTGACCCAAGATTTTGCGCAATTTGAATTTTGCAATTTAAAAAACTGCGTCGGTCAGCCAACGACGATAAACATCCGCGGAACAATTATTATATCTGAAGTAGAATTTTAATAGTACACAATAACTAGCCTCAAGATCTTCTTTTTAGTCTTTAGTACATTAGAGACTTTTGTCCACAAGATTCGTCAGTCTCATCGTAACTTAGCTTTAATCACTGAAATCCCGCAATGATTACATTATAAAATTCGACAGCTATTTTTGAAGTTGGACTGTTCAGATTGATCTTCAGTAGGCCAACATCAAAATAACGTATACCAAAGCGGATTATGTGTATTCCGATACACTCTAGAAGATGCTAAAATCTGTTAGTTAACCTCATAAAGGAAAGAGGAATACAATGTTCGTTTCTAAATACCATTCCAGTGCTACAAACTTTAAAATAATAATCACATGTAGTATGCTATTAAAACATCCGAAATTGTATGTGAAACTAGAAATATATAACTCCCAAGTTTCTAAACCTTCAAAAGCCGTTTCAATGATAGATAATTTGTTTACTCAATTATGAGTGTAGGTTATGGATGCCGTAAGCAATGATAATTTAAATTTCCCATTTCCCAATTCATGCTAATTTAGGTTTCCCTTGACGCAATATCCAAACATTGTTCGTCGACACGTGTAATTATATAATCAAAAGCAATTTAACGTAGATAGAGTAAAAAAGCTTGATATTTTAACACAAACCTGGTTTTCGAATAATATAAAAAAATTTAAAACACAAATAATATTATCTGGCTGTGTATGTAAATATCTTTAATTATTACTGAAGACATTTGTTTGACGGTTGCCAATGGTGTTATTTAATTTCATTTTTAAAAATGATACGTCTATTGCCAGGTTGGAAACGTTTATACTGATTTTCAAGAACTTTTTTCCTATTTACTTACCTTATAAACCTTCGGTGGACTGCCACAAATAATTCAAAACCAAAATTAGTCAAATTCAGTCCAACTGTTGTCGAGTTATAGCGAAACTAATAAATAACAATTAATTTGTATATATATATTTATGTCGGAGTGCAATAGTCTGTGAAACGCTGGCGCCATTTATCTATCGGCGTGGGACAGAGGTAATAGTGACAATCCGACGCGCGTCGCTCCAATTCTCGGAGAGCACTACACCCCTTTGCTTTATGCTTCTCCTTCGCTCTTATTCTCCAACATATACATATATATATGCGGGAAAGAAATCACGTTGCTAAATTTCAGTGCTAAACTCTCTCGGAATGTCATATTCCCACGGAATCGATAACTACGCAGATAACAGCCATTACTAACTTAAAAAAAACTTTTACAACTTGGTAGTTTTTATAACGTTCTCCTTCAGTCCTGACACACCTGTTGCAAGGGAAGTTATATTTGCATATAATGTCACCAAATTAATGTAAATGCGATTGCTGGAATATCTTTGCTATGTCACGAAATACCAAAACTATTACGCATACGTTATATGGTTAAGTGAAAATCGACTATGAAATTCATATCGGATTTACTTAACTGCCAAAAATATTTTCGATAAATAAATAATTTGATCAGAAACTGACAGAGAATTTCTGTGATGGACATACTCGTAGTTATGAATATATTAACAAGTAATTGTTGCTACACGCAAAACCCTTGTTTAATTACTTATGTAAAATAAATACATATACTAACAAAGGCAAATTAAAAAAACGCTCAATTAATACTTATATTTATTGAAAAAATACAGTGGAAAAGTTGCGTTTTAAAATAATTATCCCCATTTATCGCGAACTTTAATCATTGTTTCGTTTATTATTCATTGTGGGATTATTCTTAAAACTGGGCTTAAGTGGATATTCTGGTATCTACCAGTCCCACATTCTCGCTTTAAAGCGATAAGACCGCCTTTTGTCTGTCACTAATTTACATAGTTTAAGTCTCCTTCCTAATGTATAATTACTTTGTGTGGCGTACAATAAAGTATAAATAAATAAAAATAAATAAATTTCTGATTGGAGAAATTCTTTCATGGGGTTGAGTAAAGGCATTTCCCAACGAAAAAAATGCTGTACCCTCCATTTTGTTGAAGATGGTTCTGCTGGTTTTAGTGGGTATTCCGATGTAGTAGTAAACTCCATACTCCTGGATGGAGTTGTATACTTCATCAGGCGAGCGTACAAGGATTATAAAAAAATTAAATAAAAACATGTACACTATATTTAAAATCGTGTAGTATAAAGTATTGAAGTACATGAACAAGTGTGAAATAGTAGTAATTGATAAACCTTTAGTATTTTTGTTGATAAAATCTGGAAAGATATGAATTATATTTGAATTTATATCATCTATAAAAAGTTACTTTTAAAAGATCATTCTTGCATAGAAATGTAAGTATATGAAAAGTTAAAAGGAAGGCCCGTTATTTATAAGTAGATATATCCGAGCAGAAACCATAACCAGACTTATCTCCATGAGATTACACATTCAGTAAACCTTTTTCAGTTCAGTAGTACGACCGCTCGTTCCAGTAGTTCCAATATCTCGGCGACGTTGTATTGATAACTGGAGTGTGTCTCGAATTTTTCTCCAGCATTATCGTGCTCTTGCGGAAAAGTAGTTACCGGTCTGTGATCGCCTCCTCACACATTCTGAATCGGCAGTCATGTTCGTTTACACCCGATATGTTTACATGCATGGTTGATAGACTCATAACAGTGAATCATTATTGACTGATCGAATCGCGAATGTTGCTGGGAAGGCGCATAAATGCCTTCTATTCTGTTGTATTATGGCGTATGTTGTAATTAAGGAACGTTAGTGAATACGTACGTGGAATAATGCTTATCTGTTTGTAATCTTGTGCAAATTTCATTGAAGTTTATTGTAAAGTTTATGACGGACTCGTCCTTACATATATAATTATATGTATTTCATTACCATATTACCTGGAAGAGGGTTTTTTGGTGCGTGTCGTCAATAGATTGACATTAATTTCATAAGTAGTATTAATGCGTGTTTGTACTATTTTACTTTAATTACTTACGATTGCTGTATTAAAAATGGCACAAAGTTGAATGTACTTGAAATTTATATCTAGAGTATTCATGTGTTATGTGAGTTTATGTTATGAATTACTATTACAAAAAACTGTTTTCATACCCATTGCCATCCACTATAAATGAATTATTTTATTAACGATTGAATATTAAACAAGATATATTTAGAGAAAGGTATTTAAAAAAAAAGTACAATTGAAATATATAAGTTCAGGAATTGTAATTTTCTTAATTAATTTTGTGCGAATACCACCCACATCCATTAATCACAGCTCATTCAAGAGAGCTTGTAAATATTTTTAATTGCGAATTTTAACATGACGTTAATTTGCAGTGTCACATGGATTCACCGGACTATATCATCTGACAGCAAAATTAACGAGAAATATGCAGGAACCTTGCTGGTCCTTATATTTGTTCGGTGTATTCATGCTGGGTCTTGATTCAAAACTAGTGGGTATGTTGATTTTTATTCTTATACTAGCTGTTTCCATGAATGTCACCATTAGCTAATAAATGAAATTCCCTATTAAAAGTTTTCTTGAGTTCAAGTGAACGTACCACAAAAATTTTATCAAAACTATGAGAGTGAAAGAATAGAGAGTGTTCTTGTGTATTATGCCTGCCAACCCGCAGTGGAGCAGCGTGGTGGGTCTATGCTCTCTATGATCTCTCATACAAGGAGGGTTAATAACCCTCTCGGGTTATAGGATAATAATATACTGCAACATACGGAAGATATGATTTTTCACTTACTCTAAGTATACCTACCTATATATTTTGGAAGGTTCTTGTTATCCATCTCTAGAAGGAGCGGGAAGATATGATCTGCAATGATAACATGGTGATGCTATAAAATAAATCATTTACAAATTTTATTACTGTTATCGAACCGGAAATGTCCATGAGCCCACCTTGCATTAAGAAATCTAATTATTATTTTGAAAGATATATAACATATTCAAATTACTTCATTAAAACATTCTCTGAACGATAATGTAGTTATTCAATTCATATGTTATCAATAGTAATACAGCAGACGATTAAACTGCCCAATGTTCTGAATAATGGCTTCATTAGGATAATTTCTGTCACAGGTCAAGCCTTCCAACCGGAGTTCGCTGAGCCTATTACAAATCTCACCGTACCCATTGGACGAGATGCCACATTCAGATGCTTAGTGCAAAACTTGGGTGGCTATAGGGTATGTTCATAGATTTAAGGTTAATATATATAAGTGAAATTTAAGTCAATTCCCTCTAGCACTTCTTAAAATCATTATATATTATAGAAAGAAATTTTTAAACTTTTTATTTGATTTTTTTAATTTGAACATATTTCATGAAAATGAAGTGTCATCCAGTACAAATTATAATAAAAAGTTATAAATTCGAACTGAAATAGATAAAAAATAAGTATTTTAATAATGTTTAAGTGCTGAGTATATATAAGAAAAATTTGATCAAATACTAAAAATTGAAAAATGAATAATTTTTAATTTCTTCATATAATTTTGTAGTCAGTAATACACTATTCCATTAACATCTCACTTCTGGTATTATTCAAAGAAGAGTAGGTAGAGGTAGTTAGTTTATTTTTATTGTGACTGTGATCTTATCTGATGGTAGGTGATGATACGTTCTAAGAAGGAATCCTCCTTATCTGATAAGAGACGACATACCTCTTATGGTTTCAACACAGCATCGTACCGGAACACAAATCTTTGTGTTTGGCGGTACATTTTTGTGGGTTGGGTGGTAACTAGTCGCGGCCGATGCCTCCCACCAGTCCAAACTAACTAAATTAGAAAATACAATTTTCTAAAGTCGCTCTACCGGGGATCGAACCCGAGCCCTCTGCTAGTAAAACGAGTACGAGCACCACTGCGTCAGCGAGGCCGTAGTTTTTTATAAAGTCAAACCTACACTTTCAAAGTGCAAATGCAATCATTTTATAAAATTTAATACTTGGCCGCATAAAGCTTTTGTATTAAACAAAACCATTTTGTGAACATTTCAAATTATATGAAACTCGTAATATAGTTTCATTTAGAGAGGATATTAAGAAGTTTGTATTAAAGTTAAACTAATTTTCAGGTCGGTTGGGTAAAGGCCGACACTAAGGCAATACAAGCAATACACGTTCATGTGATAACTAATAACCACAGAGTGGGCGTGTCGCATAACGGACAGACTGTTTGGAATTTACACATTAGGAACGTGCAAGAGGAGGACCGGGGTCAATACATGTGTCAAATCAATACGGACCCTATGAAAAGCCAGGTATGACATTTTCAATATATCAAATCAAATCAAAATATCTTTATTCAAATAGGGCTATTACAACACTTTTGAATCGTCAAATATATAGTCTAATGTACGACTCATGATTTATGGTATGTACCCGTTCAAATAGTCAATAAATGAATACAAGGTCAGGAATGAGGAGATTTGTATCAAACCGGAACATTAACATATATATGGAGGAAAATTAGACTTAGACCTGATACTAAATATATCTAAGAGAGTCTCGCTTAACATTAATTGACAGACTTAGCTGTGGTTAATTACCATCGTATAACCAACACTGCATTTTACCGTAATAATAATTTATGAATTAATATTTCCAGCTAGTAATTAAATAGTATATCAGAAAATGTGCTTTGTGAGAAACGAGAACGAGGCCGTTAACCTCTCTCAATTTACACTATACTAAAGTAAATCTGTCTCTAAATACGATAATTAGCCTTGATATCTTTATAAGCCTATTACCTATATAATATTACCTGAGAAATATCTTTTATTACACATCATGAGGCATCCTAAGACCGTAAACGATGTTCTGAACAAATATTACGTAAATTAGATGTCCAAAATTTGGTATATGTGCTGACTAATTTATGTAAATAATTTTTATTTTTACAGCATTTACCTGCATAAATAAATATGAACAATAGGTAATTCTACAATTTGCAGATGTATAATATATTAATAGAATTACAAGTTCTATGTTGTACTTCTACAATATTTATTTGATATCATAAGTAGTAGTATCACAAACAAAATGTTTATAAATTAGTTCGACGTCAAAGCGCTCCACTCAGTATTTTCAAGTGAAATATTATGATCGACGACAGAATGCTGTTTTTCCTTTTGGTTGTCCTTATTGTTTCTACTATAGCCATGAATTCTTACTTGTCTGTATAAAAATTCTCTTGTCATTATCTCGGGTACAAACATATTTCTGCTCCTTAATAAAATTTTGTCTCGAGGCCCCCAATTGCGAGTAGGTAAAAATACATTTTTTAAATTGTCATAACCATGGAATCTTTTCAATTGTATCAACGCACCTAATACAACAATAAAGCAGTAAATACTTACTAAGAAATATACCATAAAGCAATCTAATCTAATTGACACATACGCTATGAAGTAGGAATTATCATACAATGTAACCAAAAGTTTGGAGCACTTTTTATATAATAGTAATAATAACCATATAGGATTTGTAATCCAAGCAATCTTCCAAAAGTAGCTAGCTTTCACACCAATCATAAAAATAATATCAACATTGAGTTTCTGAAAACCATATATCCAATATATTCCTACAGAAAATAAGAATGCGCTCGTGAGTTGAATAATTTCGATAACATCAGACAAAACCACAGTAAGATCTGAGCAATAGAAAGGAAAACTGAATGCGAAAATAAAAAAAATTATACAAAAGCAACCGAAACGTTTATATTTTCGAACAAAATACCACGAACTTGACAACATATCAAATAGTAAGGAACATAATATTGATACATTGATCAGCAAGCACAAAAATATGGTTGAAAACCAGGCGAAGCCCCAAAGTGGCATATCGTCAAAATAACCAAGTATCTCCGCTACTGAAGCGAACGAATTGAAAAATATAGTGTCACCCATTTCTAAAATGTTCTCTTCCTCACCGTGATAATATGACACAGTTTTAATACCACTAAATATAACAAGGGCAAACATAATTGTAAAGAATAATGAGAAAAGGGGAACAGTAACTGCAGTCATAGTGGCTGGACTACGGAATGGAACATCCTTAGATATATAGCCAATCATACCGCATCCAACGCCACACGCCAAAACCCCTTGAATACAAATATAATAACATTCACTGTAGTCCATTTCGGACCAATTAATACCAATTTTTGTTGAATACCACGTTCCACTGGTTGACAAGGCTACACAAAATAATAAAAAAAGAACTACACACACGTAAGAGGCACAAACTCTAACATTGATTTTAAAGAACTTCTCCCTTTTTATTAAGACTATAAATAATACGCCACTTGATATCATACTGGCCAATATCGGTTTCCACATAAAACCACAGTTTTTATTTTTTGTATTGTTAGTACTGATTTCTTGTTCAAAAAAGCAACTGCTTGCCGTTTTCATACCACAATCCTGATGAAAAAGATTCTGAGCTTCCAAGCAATGTTGAAAAATTGACACATTGATTCTTTTAACCATGCATTTCGTGGTATTGTAATCATCACAGGTAAACCAGGGTGGCGGATTTAAAGCAGAATGAAATGTGTACTCTAAATACCATGTAGTAAGCACCATTATGTAGATAGCTTTGAGAATTATTAAGTATATCGCACCATATCCAACGCCTCGTAAAATTGGACAGAAGTTCCATACGGATATCACGTTGCCATTCGTATATTGCGATACGCATATCTCTGAATAAACCTGTGGAATACCGACAAATATTGCAGAAAAAATGTACACCATCGTATGTATGTAAAACGCACTATGGGATAAGTCAACAGGAGCTGATGAAACAGCTATCTCGTTCATCAAATATGCCCATAAAACAAATCTGTATGTCCTATAACTGTTCCATCGAGTCTTGATTTCTGGACAGTATTTAGCGTCCACAACCATTTCACGAAATATATATAAATTATTTACAGCACTTTTACGGAAAATTTTTGATTTAGGCTTTCACATTGCATGGCCGTATATAAAACAAGACCATCCCGTTTTCATATAATCACAAATGTTACACCTATTTGAATTAACATTACGTAGTCAAGGAAATTATAATGTTAATTTTATTGAATCATGCTCAAAAAATGTTATGGTGTAGTAAACACATTGAAAAATCATTGTTTCACCGTTTTGCATCTCAAAAAATTCATTTGCAACATGCAATAGTTGTAATACGCGCTTTTCATTTGAAAGGGGTATTTATTGTAATAAGTAAAGCGTACACGTTCGAAATAAAACGTTTTTATTAAGTTTCGGATCAAATAGGCATTTTTAATTACTTTACTTTTGAGTATAAAACGATTTAATAGTTTGGACGCTCTCATTTGATGGCACTTTCTTGTATTTTTCTTGAAATTGGAAGAAAATAACACAAAGTCTATACAGCGCACTTTTGATATTGGTAATTTATTGTTGAAACTAGCAATTTTACGTAAATTAGAGAGATTCGTTTTTCGCAATACAGCTGCAGTCGGTAAAGTTGAATATGTTTTATCTCATTACATTTGCATTTGATTTATAGCCTGTGAAATACGATTCTAAAGCTTAATTTTGCTCATTTAAATTTTGTTTGATTGAGGCAAGCCTATGATTATAATTTAATTTATGTTATCAATAACAATCGAATGAAAATAGGCGAAATGTGTTTTATTTATATTAAAGGTATGGTTTTATACTTTAAATATTTGTAATTGCAAATCTGAATAATTTATTTTTAGTACACTACCTTATCACAAGAAAATTTGAGCAAGATTCTTGTGCCCGTTTTGCACGATTTGACATTATAACTAATAAACTTGCTTCGTAAAATTAATTTATTACTTTCAGTACATTACAATAAAAAACATAATAATAAAAATACGAAAGCATGCAGAGTATAAAAGGTCTTATAGCTTGATCTCTACCAGAGAACGTTTGGAATAGGAATAATTTTGGCAGATAGTGATGGATGATGTAACATAACATACATAACCCTACATACAAATAATTACATACTAATACGTACTCATTACACATAAATAATTATAATAACATAAATACAGGCTTTTGAATATACTAAGTAGGGGTAGGGCGGCGGACATTGAAACTATATTTATTTTACAAATAAATGAAAACTTTAACAAAAAAAGAACCGTCTTCAAAACAAACTTACAAATATATTAATATGCTCTAAAAAGTAAGAAATATTTGCGTATTCTTTTATAGTGTCTTCGTATTGTTATATTCGGAGTCGGTGTCAGCCAAGGAAGATGTTCCCCGCGTGTCCACTTCTCTCACGTCTCTCCCATCTATAACTATATATGTAGCGACATGTATAACAACACGAGGAATACTATAAAAGAATACGCAATTATTTCTTACTTTTTAGAGCATATTAATATATTTGTAAGTTTGTTTTGAAGCAAAGCGGCTCTCGGTAGCCCGCTTTTCGCCCCCATTAGGAACGTGACGTGATGGATTGCGAATCTCATCGCCGCCATTTTTGGAATGTAATAATATCACCATTACGTTCCCACGAGTAGCAAGGGAACATAGGTCCATTCTGGCAGAGCCCTGCATGCCAGAATAAGGCTAGCCTATTTCTGGGTTCGCCCGGTCCCAGGGCCACCGCTTGCGACTAGGCAAATACCCCTAGCCATGAGTCCCTCGGCACGGTACACCTTGGACTGGCAGGAAGTGGGTAGGAAAATGGAATAAAAGGGGGGAACGGGTCAAAAAGATAGGAACTTTGTAATGAAGAGAAAGGAAAATATAAGGTAGTAGGATATTACTGACTCGGAAGACTGAGAAGATTCAGTAATAGCTCGGGGAGCCGGGATCGCATACCCGTGTACCATACTATGACTATCGGACAAATAGACAAAGATGTGTACCCCCTGACCAAAAGACTTAGAAAGG
>JACTOM010000929.1:6611778-6700562 GCA_015832385.1 Elymnias hypermnestra
TCAAGAGTACTCTAAACCGACGAACTTGTATGAAAGGTTTAATGAGATTGAAAGAAGCGAAGGAGATATGCAAGGATCGTGGCAAGTGGAAGGATGTTGTCTCTGCCTACCCCTATGGGAATGAGGCGTGATGCTATGTATGTATGTTGTTTTGAAGGCGGTTCTTTTTTTGTTAAAATTTTATTTATTTTTTGATTTTTAGTGAATCTGAAGTAAACTAACAAATTTGCCTCAATTTATGTACACCTAAAACGCGTTTCTCATATGAGATAATATCGTTAAATGAAACAACTTTACAAAGTTAAATTTACATTAATATCGCCACACCCGGGATCGAACCCGAAACCCTTATACCACCGCTTCACAAATAATTCACCTTTCAAATATTGCAATGCAGCAACAAACGTAAGTTCATTGGCATTTGATTAAAGACAGTTATAGATTTTGCTATAAAAAACGCACTCTTACTGTAAGCCGTTGAGGAGTTCCATTGAACTTCATATTTAACTACGACTAGCATTTGACCATACCGAAGTTACGGTAGGAAACTCAGATATATGGATAGCTTATAGAAGATCCTGCCGAGTATCGTTGATTTGCTCCTAAGAATTAAAGACTTCCGTCACTTTGTCATGGATTCCATCATCAGAACCTAACCAAACTATCACAAAACAACCCTTGAAGAATACCCTTTCTAATAAAAAAAGAATCATCGAAATCGGTTGGCGTGATGTTGAGTTATTCGTCCATTTGTCGCGCACATGCTTACGCAAATTTAAGATTTATCCGGTTTTGTCATGGATGCCATCATCAGAACTGGTTTTAAAAAAAATA
Source organism: Elymnias hypermnestra (assembly GCA_015832385.1). Taxonomy (NCBI): domain Eukaryota; kingdom Metazoa; phylum Arthropoda; class Insecta; order Lepidoptera; family Nymphalidae; genus Elymnias; species Elymnias hypermnestra. The sequence goes on from JACTOM010000929.1 coordinate 6,612,613, forward strand.
GGACCGTATGACGAGCACCACCTTACATTTAAAAACAAAATTATCGAGATCGGTCCACCCAGTCGGGATATATGTAACAAACATAAAAAAATACAGACGAATTGATAACCTCCTCCTTTTTTTGAAGTCGGTTAAAAAGAGCAATACGGGCCATATATCAATTAGAATCTCGTGTTTCTCTAAGAGATAAATTTAAAGACACATCAATTTTCATAGTACCGTCGCAGTATATATTTAATAATATCCTTTATATCCGTGATAATATACATTTATTCAGTAAGTAAAGTGAAATACACAATTTTAATACAATAAATAAAAACAAACTTGTAATTCCATATTTCAGAGTGAAGAAGGTTCAGAAATTATTTGACGGGTTGAGCATACGCATTTTTAATATGACACTTCAATCAGTTTTAGAATTGCCTCCACATAATTTTAAGAAATATCATATTCAAATACATCCTCTTACAAAAGGCATATTATAATTTTGAAGATTATTTAAGCGATAGAAATGTTTGGGCTTGATTCCAGTTGCTCACAGAAGCAATATACTACACATTGTAGTATACAAAACTATCTTTAAAAGAGTAACCGTTGAGTTTCTTGCCGGTTTCTTCTCAGCGGATTCAACTTTCCGAACCGGTGGTAGATTTGTTACCAACGGACAGACTACTGACGATGCAAATGTGCTTTTTGAGCTTACTTGAATAAAGAATATTTTGATCTGATTTGATTTACGATATATAAGTACATATAAAGTTAATATAAGGTCGTCTGTAACTGCTGCAGATAGTGATTTCTAACAGAGTTTTGAAAAATGTGTAGTGACTGAGACTGTCTAATACTTAAGTGGATTAAATTCCACAAACTCGTAGCTTGAACTTAGAAGGATATTTTAAGGTAATTCGTATTACAAATATGACTTCTTAGTTTCTTATTACAAATAACACAAGATGACGTGTTGGCCGTTATTGTGATTGTTCTCCATGAAAATTAAACATTTCTTTAAGGTAAGGGTGCGATTTAGGATCGAATAGCACATACGAGTAGTACAAGAGAGAACACACAAAGTATAAATTTTGTAGCAGATAATGATGAATATATCTGGAAAATTACATGGTACAAGTAAAATACGAATGAACGAAAATTAAATTGCGATTACAATAAATGTCGGATAGATAAAGTGATTTCTTTAAGGTAAGGGTGTGATTTAGGATTGAATAGCACATAGTAGAAAAGAGAACAGTGCAAGTTTTATAGTAGATAATAGTGAATATATCTGGAAAATTGCGCGGTACAAGTGAAATGCGAATGAACGAAAATTAAATTGCGATTACAATAAACGTCGGAGAGATAAAGTGAATTAAACTGCGCTAGCGGGGAGCGAGCAACGCAGCGGGTAATGATTCGTGTATGGTCCCCCTAAATTATGGCTGTACGTTGTAATTTATACCCGGTCCTGATAACGGCATAAATCCCCAGGCGACAGTGCAGCTGCAGGCTTCGACGACGTCGACGCGGCATGACGCCCCTTGACGTAATGTGTTTCGAATATTATTTCATGGTGTGATGCCACTCAACAATTAACCGTATCATAATGAGATAGCCTGTCAATGTATTATTAGAAAAATCATGTTGTTACTACAGTCAATATTTATAATAGAAAAATAGACGCAAAAATCATACTCAAACTCAAAATATTTTATACAAGTTGGCCTATTTTAATTATACACACTAATTCTAATGTACGACTGATGATGTATTAAAGAACGACTAAAAATCTAGTTTCAAATTGGCGCAATTCGTTTACTACCACGCGTTTCTATGCTCTGAGTAATTTTGCAACTTATAGTATGATCTTTCAACCAACTTTCTTTTAATAAAGACTTTTAATATATTATGTCACATCTCTAGAGCTTCTTGTTGAAGTTTGTTAATGTGTTGTTAATTTTATGCAGGTACATTACACTTACTCTAACAAAAGGATTTAATATCATAGGCTAAGGTCTAGGCCATCAAGTATATCATCAACAAGCAGAAATTCTTCGTCATCATTTAATAGCAATGATTCAAATTGTTACAAGAGGAAAAAGTTGAATACGCCCAAATAGATTAAAATTACGTAAATTGGGAAGTTATTTAACTCCCTTTGTATACAGTAGTTTTTTTTAATAAAAAAAAACATGCTTTCAAATACATTTTTTTTTACTTTGTTGTGTGTAGTGACTTCACATATAAAAGACATGACATATTCAATGAGTGAAATATGGAAAATTCTCGTAACTTGTTACATTATAAACTTTTAGAATCGCTATCATAACGGCTATTATAATAATATAAAAAAACTATATGTGCGCCGTTCAAGAAGTGCTTTAAATTCAAAGTTAAACTTTTTAGTTTTGAAATTCTTTAAATAGAGGAAAGCTTAGATTTGTAATAAAACTTCATGTATATTAATATGATAATGTAAGGGCTTTTATCAATTGAATTTTTTTTTTGGTTAAATTTTAGGTTATATGCTTACTGTCAACGGTATATATCTATTGCACACTAAACACCGAAAAGAGAGAGGAGGACCTTTTTATACGCGAAAGAAAGGGAGGTCAGAGTGGCTTACATTACGCTCTACATAACAAAAAGATTTGCCCTCCCATGAGAAGTTATCACTTAACTATACTGAAATACGAAATTAATATCCTAATAACGATAACGAAAATTCTCATGTAAAGCAATTGAAATAATTTCCCTAGAAAACTGACATTTTCGATATTTATAACTTATTTTAGAGCGTTAGGTACCAGCCCTTCAAAGCCTTGTCAATTCCAATGATTACAAAATTTGTCACTCATGATTTTTAAAGCATATTTAAATATTAATTTTTCCGTAGATGGGCTTCTTAGACGTGGTAATTCCACCAGACTTCGTAGCAGATGAGACGTCTGGTGACGTTATGGTCCCAGAAGGTGGAACCGCCCGAGTTTCATGTCGTGCTCAAGGACAGCCTCCACCACGCGTAATGTGGAGGAGAGAAGATGGATCTGATATTGTCATGAGAGATGCTAATGGAGTTAAAACCAAAGGTATTGAATTCTTTAGACTAAAGTTACAATTTTCATATACCAATTATAGTCCTCATTCACAAATCATTTTGGAGTTGAATTAATAGTAACAATCCCTCAACTGTTTACTATCTTTTGATTTATCGAAAAGTAGATAGATCGGAACTAGAATTATTATAAATGTCCTTAAAGTGATGTATACTTTAATGATTAAATGAGTAAACATATCAAGTTTTGAAGGGTGAAATATAGTATGCAGGTTCATGTCATTTTAATAAGCACTATACTCAAAATTTTACCCTCTATTATATTGACTAAAATTACCCAGTTCTGAATCAATAAAAATAGTGAATAGATGATACGATTCATTACATTACATGTTTATTTATTGACGGACCATAAATTTAGACGAACTATATTGAAAAGGGGCAACTACCCTTTTGAACTGATTGCCAAATAGGTTCAAATAACATTGTTCTTATTGTTTTAATAAAATTCGTGGTTATATTTTATTTATTATCTTGGTTGCAAATTTGTTGAAATTACATTTGTTTTGCGACATGAATTTCTTCGTTAAAAAGTGTATTCAACGTAACCGTCAATTGTAAAGTTAATAGTTAGGTATATTTAAGTACAAAATTGGTTTAATGATGAATGGCAATATTTTGATTGACGGAGAACAAGTGGAAGAGGTGAAAGAATTTGTATACCTGGGATCTAAATTTACAAAAGATGGGACATGTGAAATTTATATTGAAAGGAGAGTGAATGCAAGGAATATGGTAAATGGTGCCCTGCGCGCGTTTATGAATAGCCAGAGCGTGCCTCAAAGGGCCAGACTGGCTGTGCATGCAGGAGTGTTGGTCCCAACACTTGTGTATGGTAGTAAAAGTTGGATATGGCAGAAGAATCACAAAAGTAAAATAAATGCGGTAGAGATGAGAGCGTTGAAAAGTAGGTATGGATTGAGTGACAGAGTTAGAAATGGTGTGATAAAAGAACATTGCGGCATCAAAGAAGATGTAGTAACTAAAATTGAGAAAGGTATGCTTAGATGGTTTGGGCATATCGAGAGAATGAATGAAAGGAGACTGACAAAAAGGATTTATGAGTCAAAAGTGTTTGCGAAAGTTGGAAGGGGAAGACCAAGGCGAACAGTCCTGGATCAAATCCAGGACATTTTAATTAAGGGCCGAGTCAAGATACTCTACACCGACGAACTTGTATGAAGGGCTAATGAGAATGAAAGAAGCGAAGGAGATATGCAAGGATCGTGGCAAATGGAAGGATGTTGTCTCTGCCTACCCCTATGGGAATGAGGCGTGATGCTGTATGTATGTATGTAAAATTCGTTTAAAAATATTGTCTGTCGTTTGTATTTCTTACTTAAACCTTACTCTCCCTCTGTACATAATACATCTTTTTCAAGGTTTTTTTTTAATTCGTTAGTAAAATGCTTATTTATGCAACCACTCAAGTTCAGATACATTAACATATTGACTATTTGAACGGGTACATATCACGATGGCGATTTTTAATTTTTAATTTTTAATTTTGCCGATATTTCGACCCAGTTGCATGGATCGTGGTCACGACGACAATAGTCAATATGTTAATAAACCACGAAAATTTAAGTTTAAAACAATCAGATACATTATTTTACGAAAGTGTAGGGAAATGTCTTTCACACATAAATACTTAAAGCTAACGTAAAAGGAGTCTTTTTTCTGCATAAAGTTTAAGAACTTTGCGCTAAATGGCTTAAGCATGGACTTTATTTTTTTTATATTATATGTTTCTATTCTAGTAACAATGTATGAAGACGAAGTATTGACGCTTACAAAGATCTCTCGTTCGGATATGGGGGCATATTTATGTATCGCAAGTAATGGTGTACCGCCGTCTATCAGTAAAAGGATTATGATAAAAGTGCATTGTGAGTACTATCTTATTTGTTTGTTGCACACATTGGAAGAATTATAAGAACATGTAGGAATACGAACATATTGTCGAATTTCCAATGATCTTCCAACTTTAAATAAATTATAAATATTTTACTCAAGCTAACAATTTAATGTATATCTTGCATAAACAAGTAAAAACTCTGCTTATGGATATCTGAATATAAAGTAGCTATTATGAACCTTAAAGTATTGCTTACTATAAACTGTGGTCATGTTTTAGGTCATGGTCATAAAAAAATCTGGTCATGTTTTCATTGCATAAAGCTTAGTATGCTATAGTAAATCTGGTATTTCTGTTCTTTCATCCGCCATAAAAAAACTATTGTTTCTTATCGCAGATGAATACCCTACAACAAAAGTTTGGGTTACTTTTTGCCCTAAAATTATAAAAACAAATAATATAGTTAAACGAAATATTCATAAGTATTACTAAAATTAAATTATAAACTAATGTCTTAGCTATGAAATATATACAAACCCCATTTGAAACAAAGCGGTAGAGGGAAAATTGGTTCTAATTGTTGTTTATTTCGGTAACTTTCGTTAGACCCTTGTTATTAATGGTATTATTTAATGTGCTGTCTTTTTTGTCTTTTAATTATTTTTCTTCTTTGTAAATGTTTTTCGTCTATTCCAAACCTCAAACATAAAAGTTGATTAGATTGCTTTATCTAATTCTAATTTGTTACCTTTCTTTGCGGAATACCTCATTATACACAAAATTTGACTATAACTTTAAACTTTAACTACATTTAAGTATAATTAATGAAAAAGCTTGCTTTTTTACTAATAAGAACTTTGGAATGACTGCAATTATTAGAATATATATAAAGGCCAAACAGAAATGAATACAGCTCTGTGACAAAATGCTTTCAATTATTTGTATAGTTAATCGAAATATAAACATAGTCCAAATGACGAAAATATTTTTTTGGTAAATTCGTTTTATTATATGTATTACGTGGCATTACATTACGTATCAATCTCACTGTTCCCAGTTTCTATTTTGCTAGCAAGTGTGCCTGTTTGAATTACCAGTTGGGTAATATTATTAAAAATAATTACATTGTAATTGTAGTCTAGCCAGTGTAGATTCGAGAGTATCTCGTAGTTTACTAAGGTACCATCAAAAATGCCTCCAATATTCAGATAAAATATGGTAAAGGAAGTGATAGAAAAACTAAGACATGTTGTTAATATATATGTACTTGTGTGTATCTATATATAAGTAAAGTGTGTAATTCATTCATTCATGATAATGCATATTTGGACACCTCTTTTTTTAATAAAATCTCCCTAACTGTAAGGTTGTCTGGTAGAAATCGTTACTTAACGATAACCCTTTATATAAATTATTGTACAGTATTTATTTTGCTGTATCGTCTCTGTACAATAAAGTTTATTCTCTCTCAATTTCTCTAAGTAAACACTTTATAATTTGTTCCCTGTAATATCAAAGACAGGCTATACGTTTACTTACGTAGTTAAATAGTTCGACTGTTTACATGTATCCATTTATTAGCTGTGATAGTCTTAGCCGATTGAAGACCTTCTAATAACTATTTTTAATATATTACCTCGTAAATTTTTAATTTATATTTACTTTTAGCTTATGTACATTAAAATATTAAAATTCTTTCTGATAATATCCGTATTTAACATACGACAATCTTTGGTAGCAACAAAATTATAGGATACTCTTTTAATAATAATAAGTAAACATAAGAAAATCTCTTCTGTTGTTATCCATAACCCTTCAAAGTTAACTTTAAGGTCTAAGTTATGGTTCTTTGAAATAAACACTGGACAAGTGTTATCGCCGCATTGAATCATTTTAAAATAAAACTGTATCATTGTACCCCAAAACATTATTTTGCTATTTCCAATAATTACATCTTGTTTAAACAGTTCATCCAGTGATCCAAGTGCCTAATCAATTAGTGGGAGCACCTCTTGGGACAGATGTCACACTCGAATGCTACGTAGAATCGTCTCCGAAGTCTATCAACTACTGGGTCAAAGATTCTAGTAAGTGAAATTGTAATTTTTATAATATAGTGATAGTGAACTAATAAACCTTTGCCGATATAATGTAACTGTCAAATATAAGTATAAAAAACAAATACTACTATCCAAATATAGTGTTTCTCGCTTAAGCAACTTCTGCTGTGTATTGATAATTAATAAGTAGCATCTTTTAATTTATTGTTTACTAATAATGTCCCGCGGTTTCACCCGCGTTGATACCGATCTCGTGACAGTAGAAATTCTACTAAGTCGGACTACAGATTTATGTTTTGTTATCATAAAAGTTTTATTTCACTTAGTTTTTAATTTCTTCCTGTCAGATTATTAGATATATACTTACATTCATAACCTAATCAGTCTAAATAAATTTAAAAATACTCTTCAGGTATTGAAAGAATTTTTAAATCGCTTCGCAAATTTTTAGCTTGAGTTAGAGCTTGAGTTATAAGTTGTTAAGAATAAAAACCAAAAAATTCAAAATGAAAACCTGTCTTCTATAACATTTGTAATACTTTATTGTCTCACAACTTCTCTTTACACGATATTTGACACACTGGATTTCGACTCTAGATACATTATTTTCTTAACATTGATATTTTAAAATTCGTTACATCCATTGAATGGAATGTCCAATTTTAATAATTTAAAAAGTTTTTTACAGGTATTGAAACGTTCTATAATAAAATATAATTCAATAGGATAATGATTAATGCAGAGGTATGAATAATATGGTTTGGTTATTGTCGGCACTTTTATTAACTTTTAGTATTCAAAAAAGTAGTTATAGTGGGTGGCATAAATACAGGAGTTGGACATATGGTATGGTGAACTTTTTTGTAGATATTAATACGTTGTATAATATTGTAGAACATTTTTTTTGTTCTAACATCCGATTATGATTACGCAGCGCACGCGACGATATATTTTTTGGTTCACAGCTTGGGATACATTAATGCATTTTTATAACGAATCCCAATTCTTTTTTGTGAAATTAATAATGCCTATGTCGCTCGGTAAAAATGCAGATTTCTAATGATGAAAAATGTTTTGAAAAGTAGTCTTTGTGTGAGAACGTTACATATATACATACATACATCCTTTCATATCAAAAAACAAATCTTTCCTCTTTATAATATTAGTGGTTAAACTGTGAAAGTGATATCGAAAGGAGAGTGAATGCAGGGAATATGGTAAATGGTGCTCTGCATGCTTTTATGAATAGCCAGATGGTGTCTCAAAGGGCTAGACTGGCAGTGCATGCTGGAGTGTTGGTGCCAACACTTATGTATGGTAGTGAAAGTTGGGTATGGCAGAAGAATCACAAAAGTAAAATAAATGCGGTAGAGATGAGAGCGTTGAGAAGCATGAGTGGATTAAAACTGAGTGACAGAGTGAGAAATAGTGTGATAAGAGAACGTTGTGGTATAAAAGAAGACGTAGTGACTAAAATTGAAAAAGGTATGCTTAGATGGTTTGGGCATGTAGAGAGAATGAATGAAAGGAGACTGACAAAAAGGATTTATGAGTCAAGAGTGAATGCGAAAGTTGGAAGGGGAAGACCGAGGCGAACGTTCCTGGACCAAATCCAGGACATTTTAAATAACGGCCAGGTCAAGAGTACTCTAAACCGACGAACTTGTATGAAAGGTTTAATGAGATTGAAAGAAGCGAAGGAGATATGCAAGGATCGTGGCAAGTGGAAGGATGTTGTCTCTGCCTACCCCTATGGGAATGAGGCGTGATGCTATGTATGTATGTATGTATGTTAAACTGATTTTACCCAATTATTAAATAAAAGAAGGTAAGGTTTAATGCATGAATTAATTTATAATCTTATTTCGAATGACACAGTGCAAAATATACTTATATAACTCCTTTAGAAGCCGCTGGGCTCATTCAAATTTGTTCTAGTTTTTTGGCAAGCGTAAAATAGGCGGAGGCGCTTGCAAGTAATGAGATATTAAGATTTAATTTACGAGTGCGAGGGTTTAAGTCTTAAGAAAATTGACCTATTGTGGTAAAATAAGACAATGCTCGTTAGTTCCAGTTGAGTGGACAAGGCGTTTACGACTTCTCTCGGAGCCGACTAACAAAGCTTTTGTAATTTATATCTCGAGTGTAGTATATAGCACCGTCCTATTATTATGAATCCCATCAGAATTGAAGGGATAAATTGGAATAATAACATGGACTATTTTGGGAATATGTGTTTTGTTTCTACTGTGTTATATTTAATCCCAATATTAGTTAGAATTTGCGATTTGTACACATACTATTCTCGAGACGAATGAAATTGACTGGGTGCACGTCCTTTTATATGTTCAAATCTAAATTTAATTACTACGTAATAAAACTGAATACTGTATGATATTATTCTCTAACCAATCTAATGTTATCTAAACTAATACTATATATAGTATAGAAAATATTTGTGTTTTTGTATGTAGGTATATATGTAAGTTTGTACCGTTTTCATACAAAAACTACTGAAACGATTTCAAATTTATTTTATCCATTAGACAGCTACATTTTTACTTAGTGACATATGCTATATTACTTTAAAAAAAACTAGGATTCCCTACAAAAAAATATGGATCTTCTTGGATTTTTTTTTATAAAACCCAAACCGTGAATAAATTGGTCACAAAAAATCTGTCATCGCGTGTGCTGCAGAAACTATTGAAGATAGAACAAAAAAATGTTCACTAATATTCTAGAACATATTAATATCTACAAAAAAGTCCACAATACTATATGAACAACGACTGTAGTTATACCAGTATACCTACTTTTTTGCATTTTAAAAGTAAATAAAAGCGCCGACAATAATCAAACCATATTATTCATACCTCTGTAATAATCCTGTATTTTATTAAAGACTTTTTACATACATACATAGCATCACGCCTCATTCCCATAGGGGGCAGACAACACATCCTTCCACTTGCCACGATCCTTGCATATCTCCTTCGCTTCTTTCAATCTCATTAAATCTTTCATACAAGTTCGTCGGTTTAGAGTACTCTTGACCTGGCCGTTATTTAAAATGTCCTGGATTTGGTCCAGGAACGTTCGCCTTGGTCTTCCCCTTCCAACTTTCGCATTCACTCTTGACTCATAAATCCTTTTTGTCAGTCTCTTTTCATTCATTCTCTCGACATGCCCAAACCATCTAAGCATACCTTTCTCAATTTTAGTTGCTACATCTTCTTTGATACCGCAATGTGCTTTTATCACACCATTTCTAACTCTGTCACTCAATCCACACCTACTTTTCAACGCTCTCATCTTTTTGTCAGTCTCTTTTCACTCATTTTCTCTACATGCCCAAACCATTTAAGCATACCTTTCTCAATTAATCGTATAAAAGAAGACGTAGGGACTAACTTCTTTTTTACCACAACGTTATCTTATCATACTATTTCTAACTCTGTCACTCAGTTTTAATCCACACATACTTCTCAACGCTCTCATCTCTACCGCATTTATTTTACTTTTGTGATTCTTCTGCCATACCCAACTTTCACTACCATACATAAGTGTTAGCACTAACATTCCTGCATGCACTTTCAGTCTGGCCTTTTTAGACACCATCTTGCTATTCATAAAGGCGTGCAGAGCATCATTTACCATATTTCCTGCAATAACTCTCCTTTCAATATCACTTTTACATGTTCCATCTTTTGTAAATTTAGATCCCAAGTATACAAATTTTTTCACCTCTTCCACTTGTTCCCCATCTATCAAAATATTGCCAGTCTTCATAGATTCATCTCTTTCAAAAAGCATAACTTTCATTTTGTTTACATTCACTTTCATTCCTTCCCTTTCAAAGCTTTATTCATAATATTTACCATCTCCTGTAGCTCATTAGTGGATGACGCAAGTATTACTTGATCATCAGCGTAGAGTTAACATTTGATGAGTAATTCATTAATTCTTAGCCCATACATAGCTTTTTATAAATCTGTCAAACATTTATCCATGAATAGGTTGAACAGCCTTGGTGACGCAACACATCCCCGTCGAACACCTCTTTCGACAGGAAACCACTCCGTGTACGCCCCGTTTACTCTGACACAAGCACTAGATCCCTCATAGAGAGACTTCAATGCATGAATCAGATTACCGCTCACACCATACGTAGATAACGTTGACCACAGCTCATTCCTCACCACTCGATTATAGGCCTTTTCTAAATTTACGAACGCGCAATAAACTTTTTGGTGTTTAGCTAAACATTTTTCGATTATGCAGCGTAAAGAAAAGATCTGATCTGTACATCCCATTCCTCTTCTGAATTCCGCTTGTATGTCCCATATTTTCTCATCAGTTTCATTAATCTTTTTAATACCTGTAAAATACTTTTCGAATTATTAAAATCGGACTTTCCTTCCAAAAGATATAACGAATTTTAAAATTTCAATCTAAAGAAAATAAAGTATCTCGAGTCGAATTCTATAACAATACAAAACTACATCAAATATTGTGTATTGGGAAGTTTTGACTCAATAAAGTTATACAAATAAATTTCTTCTCTAATATTATAGAAGAACGTTTTACATTTTGAATTTATGTTTTTATTTTTTACAATGTAAAATACTAAAGCAAAAAATTACTGGACCGATTTAATAAATTCTATTAATACCTGTATTTCTAAATTTACTAATGTCGGACATTCTACGTAAAAGATGTTACGAATTTAAAAATGAATTAGTTAGATATGTATTCGATGTAAAGTAAAATCTGTAAATTGAATAGATTATCAATGTGTGTATCTGAGACGAGGTAATTAAATGAAACTTTTATGTTAAATAAAATAAATGTATAATGCGACTTACTAGACATTCCATTGCCACGAGATTGGTTTGCGGGTGAAATTGCAGGGCTTTGCTAGTATTTTAAATAAATTTATCAAAATCTAAACTTTACTCAGATTTACCTAAAGATATAATATAGGTTAGTTTCATATTGAACTGATAAACTTTTTAATCGATAAACACTTGCTGATTAAGCATATTACATCTTGTTTTTAGTAATTGCTTGTTTTTAAAAAGTTTAAACATTGCTATCCAACTGTTTGTTTATATTACGTATCTCACATTATATATAATACGATTAGACATTCAGGAAAAACGCTTCTTTAAAACGATTGGGATAGATTTTTTTATTTATTTATTCAATATCCGATAGCTCTTCGGAGTGAGGAGGCCTGTGTACAGTGGTGGGACGTTAATGGGCTGCTACTTACTTACTTAAGCAAAATAAAATATAGTATTTATATTTTACATCAATAAATAAACAGCAATTGATAGTGAAATTTTGTATAAAATATCAAACATGAATGCTTTTAAATATCTCATATTTATTGGAATATGCGTTAATAAATCTTGAACAAAACTTAAAACGAACGAGAATAACAAACACTAAACTGTATAATAGTCGCTGATACAGTTGCGATAATGTTTGTCGGTCCGGTTACTTAGGCAGAAACTTGGCAAATCAAAAGCCTGACTCCACTTGCCGGAATGTTTGATCTGCCAAGCAAACTTACAAGTACTCCAACTGTGTCTCTTAACTTTCAAAAGTTTATATATTTCAGTTGTAGATTATCTATATTTATTATAACAAAAACATTGTTTTCGCACTCGGCGTCCCCCTTTTCCCCCCTTTATGGTTCACTTCTCCTCCCTCATTTTTTGTATAAATATATCCATAACATAATTATTTTTTTTAGTTGAAATATGCATAAAAATAAATACAAGATTTTATAACTACTTCCAATTAGTCTATTGGAATATATTCCCATCAGTCTAAACTTTTGATTTAACACTAGTTAATTTAGTTAATAAACTGCGGATTGGCAGGCATAGTTCACAAGTTTACTCTCTATTCCTTCACTGTCATAGTCCGACATAATGGCAATCCGACACGAGCGGAGAGAGACCAGACGCAGGACCGACGGCTTAACGTGCTCTCCGAGGCACGGGGGTGGAACACACCGCCAATTTTTTCCCAAATTCGGGCAAATATTTAGAAAATCTTAATAGAAAACTCAATATCAATTTTCAATTGGCCGACCTGGGACTCGAACCCAGTACCTCATGTCTGTAGTCGAACATGCTAAGCACTAAACCAATGTCGATGTATATTAAACGTTAATGTGGTATTATAACAAAAAATCATATCTGAAAATATCATACAGAAAACTTAACTAGAAAAAAATTTCATATCTTCCCATCATGCATATTATCTGATTTGATAAATTATTTAAAGCATGAAGAATGAAATATCAAAGCGAGCAAATATTCGTTGACGGCTGATGAGGTAATATTTTATTCATAAAACTACATGTGATATAATGAGACTCCTATATAGGCAAACAAACTTCTCATATAAAATTATCTTTTGTTGACTTCCTTCTTGTACAAAACGTAGAAAATACAACTGAGATTATACTTACAGTAACTAAGATAATTCACTGTGATGGTCTACTAGTTATACGTATAAAAAAAAAATTCCGACGATTCTTAAGTAGGTAACAATAGATTCTCTTTAAAAAAAACTTATGTTCACATTTTTTGAGTGATATCCACCACGCTTTTCTATTACGAATTGACAGGCTACAAACATTGTAGAAATCGCTGATTTCCTCATGATTTTTTATTTCAACCAATGGTCTAATAGCATTATAATTAATAATACAATTAAAAAATTAACACATATTAGTAATAGTCATCTATATATTAATACGTAAAGCAAAAACTTTGTACCTCTTTCTACGAAAATAGCGCGGATGGAGGAGTATGATACTTCTCGCTTTTGTAATTTATATAATGGAGTGCAGAATGAAAATAGTTTTTTAAATGATGCGTAAAAACACATTAAGTCTTTAAAATCATTATTACACACACTACCATGTATTTTAATACACATAAATCTTTGGTCAATTGCTGACAATTATGTCAAACGCCATGAGGTTACATTAGAAAAGTTGCTTTGATGGGGCAGTTTACTTAAAATTCTTGATATTTTAAGTGACTTTGTTGAACATGCTCCTTTATAACACAAGCATTATCGAAATTTGTTCAGCTATGCACCCGTGATGCCGTAAAATAGGGCCTCATTCTTATATAAACAGTTGCAAAAACTTTTCTTAAGTCAATTTTTTGACAAACCGGTAGTCGTTTGAACTATAATACTATATTTTTTTCGTTATAGTTAATGGCGATAGAACCTTAATAATGTTAAAACTTATAATTGAAACAAATTATGATGACCACTAGTAACTATTATGAATGATGAATTAATTAATTGCAGTTTTTTTACAATATAACCAAAATAGGAGTTCCAAACGATGTCACGCACTTAATTCCTGATCCAGTAGAAAAATGATAAAAGGAAATAGTTTTAAAAGAATGAGTGAGTGGTCTTAAATCATTTTCTCATTTTTTTGCCGACCGATTTCAAAGTTTCAAAGTCTATAACAAGTATATTCAGAAACAATTTTCGTGTTTTATATATATAGATGATGGAAATGTTTAGTGCAAAGTTATGAAATTACACAAAGCAATAGGTAACAAATATTTCGAGACTATTCAAAACCGAAGTCACGATTCTTCAAGTGCATATTACTAAAACACACAAAGGAAATCTTTCAATAACATGAGAAACTGAGTTTTACCACTGTAGAATCATAATAAAAGCGCGCGTGATATCCAGTGAAAAATCCATTAGCAGCTATTCGGGCGTGAAATAAACCAGCTAAAGTTACGTAATAAAATAATACATTTTTCTCCTCATGTTTTGATATTTTATAAGGGCAAAGTCACATATTCAAATATATCTTTTACAGTAAGTTTAACTGTTTCAAAAAAATTCAAGATCATATATTTTTACCCGTATTGCGATGTTTTATGGCCAAAGTTACGTGACTAGACTTCCACAAATACGCCTCAGTATTATAGCATTAGAGTAATCTCATTTAGAAAATTATCTACCTTATCAAATCTGAAATTTCAAATTATTCTCGTCAATGTCAGTATCTTACAAAATAATACATTTTTCTCCTCAAGTTTTAATGTTATATAACGACAAAATCACCTTATTCGAACTATACAAATATGCCTATTTATACGGCCAAATTTTATTACATCTGAAAAATATTAGTAAGAAAATTATATACCTTTATTCAGCTGTTAAAAATATCACCTAATATTTCCTAGTAAAATAATATATTTTTCTCTCCATGTTTCCTAAAGACACAAAATTTAATGATTTCAAATACACATATTTCATCAGCTATGTCTTTTTATTGCAACCACTTTTGATTTAAGAAATCTATGAGTTTGTCGGCCTCACTGGCGCCTTGGTGCACGTATTCACTTTGTTAGCAGTGGCCTCGCGTTCGAGCCCCGGTAGGGCGAATTTAGACAATCGTATTTACTCATTATTTTGAGTCTGGACCTGTGGGAGGCCTCAGCCGTGGCTAGTTACCACCCTACTAGCAAAGACGTAACTCCAAACAAAGAGATTTGTGTTATGATACGATATGATTTGTGTTGAGATACGATGCTGTGTGAAAACCATATGAGATATAATATCACCTCTTACCAGATTAGGGCGCTTTCATCTTATATATTAGCAATAAAAAAAATGCAAAATCTGACCAATCGTTTGTAAGAAAGGTATCTTTCTTAATTCCTGTTGTAACCTTAGAATTTTTTGCGTTCTTTAATATCATATCATTATAATATATGAAAAAAAAAACAAAATTTGAGGATTCAAAAGACCTTTAAAAGCCTATTTAAAAAAGAATATTTGTTAACCATTTTCTTTACATTCTGTGAATAAACACTAAATATTTAAATTGCCTCATTGGTCTAGTGGTCAGCATGTTCAGCTGCAGACATGAGGTCCTGTGTTCGAGCCCCAGGTCGTGCGAATTAAAAAATTGATATTGAGTTTCATATTAGGATTTTCTCTATATATGCCCAAAGTTGGGAAGTTGGCGGTTTGCTCAACCCCCGTGCCTCGGAGAGCACGTTAAGCCGTCGGTCCTGCACCTGATCTCTCTCCGGTCGTGTCAGATGTCCGTCCCATTGGACTACGATAGTGATGGAATAGAAAGTAACTAAGCCTGCCAACCTGCACTGGAATAGCGTGGTGGGACTATGTTCTAAATATCCTCATTCCTATGAGTGAGGAGGTGTGTTGACAGCAGTGGGACGTTAATGGGCTGCTTCTCACCTTACCTTTCTATTCATTAAAGTTGTAGTTAAATAGTCATTTAAGTACATTCAGGTTAACACTTCACAGGTATTACTTTATGGTAAGTCATAATCAATATAAAGCTATGCTATGACTTCTTGACGACATCATACTAAAAAAATATTTCTGTTAGGGCACTCCAAAAATTCACAAGCTGAAAACATTCAAAAATCACCCAAAAATGTCCTATGCCAAGAGTCAATTACGCTGCAGTGTATGGTATACACGGCTTTCATGCATATAAAATATAATTACAAAGATGCGACCGAAATAACAAAAACATAGAGAATATCTATTCTTTTAATAAATGCAATAAAACACGATCGATGCTTTGATTACTTCATGAATATGTAATAGCACTTTATTACATATTCGGGGACAACGACATGCACAGATTTTCATATTATATACTCATCACACTATTTTTTTTTGATTACTATATACCTCAAGAATTTAAAAATAAGCTCGATGGTGTAATGGTGCGTGTATTAGATTCGGTTCGATTTCCAAGTTTTTACTATAAAATTTCGGTACGCTACTTTTTAGAAATGAAGAGGTGAATAACCTGCTTTATTAGATAATAGGTACAAAACCCATAAACTTACATTCATAGCATTACGCCTCATTCCCATAGGGGTAGGCAGAGACCACGTTATTCCACTTGTCATGATCCTTTCATGTCTCCTTCGCTTCTTTCATTCTCATTAAACCTTTCATACAAGTTCGTCGGTTCAGAATACTCCTGACCTGGTCCTTATTTGAAATGTCCTGGATTTGGTCCAGAAATTTTCATATTCGTCTTCTCCTTCCAACTTTCCCATTCAATCTTGGCTCATAAATCCTTCTTGTCAGTCTCTTTTCATTAATTCTTTCTATATGCCCAAATTATCTAAGCATATCTTTCACAATTTTAGTCACTACATAATCTTTTATACCACAACATTCTCTTATCACACCACTTCTTACTTTGTCACTAAGTTTCAATCCACTCATACTTTTCAACGCTCTCATCTCCACCGCGTTTATTTTACTTTTATGCTTCTTCTACTATACCCAACATTCACTACCATACATCAGTGTTGGCACCAACACTCCTTGATGCACAACCAGTTTGGCCCTCTGAGTCACCCTTTGTGTATTCGTAAAGGCACAAACATAACACTATTGAAACGTATTTCGTAGTATAAATGAAATAATGTTTTATTATAAAATATACTTCAACTGTCTACTAAATAGATTTTTCGATAACACAACCTATTAGCTTATCGTGTCAAAAGTAAGTGTTCAGTAATAAATCACTTGTTCTCAATGGAGACTGCTTTATTCGCTTAGCGAGGAAACCAGCTGTAATGAGCTAGAGGGATTCGAGCTGTTACTTCGTATTTCTTCCCCTACAGCCGTCGGCGGTTTTGGAAAGTTCTCTACTCAGCAGTTGTCGCTTGAAATTTACGGGTTAATTTTCAATGTGGAACGAGCTTAGAGCGTCTAGTAATTTTAAGCTACTATGACATTATTTTTACTCATATTTTATATTCTAGAAAACTTTTATTGTCTGTTAACTGCAGCGCTTTTATTATCTAAAACTTAAATTTAATTATACTTGGCGTTTTACTTCATTCCATCTTATTTACTGAATAGCATCAATAGAAATATAAAAAATTATTCCATACGAACAGGTAAGGAAAATAGAAATACTGCAGCATAAAGATAAAAATGTATTTTTTACTATGAATGCATAAACATATAAGCACTACTTATTTATTGAAAATGAATATTTGAATAACACACCAAAAAAAGGAAAATTTAAGACAATTTTTCGCTTTGTAATTTTATTTAGTCCCTAAATCTTTACATAATAATTTGTAAATGTAAAATTTGTTTTTATGTTGAAATATTTTATTGATATTCCAGGAAACTTGACGATGTTTCACTTCTTTATTGAGCTATCAATAAAAAGTGATTGGAATTTCTCGTAGTAGTTTCAGTATAAAAGTAACCCAAGTCACTACAAATTATCTGCCTAGCAGTAAAATCTCATCAAAATCAGCGTAGCTATCTGAAAACAAATCCCTATTCAAATATATGTGAATTTCAGAAAGCGCTAGTTTATAACATTACAGACAAAACCATTTTATTTATAAGAATGGATAAAATTGTTGCTTTTATAAGAATATATGAAATGTTTAATCAATACATTTTGAGGGATACCACACCTGAATATAACCCGAGACTTCGAACAACAGTTTGACTAGGTTGCGTTTAATAGGCCGCCAAAAATGACCTTTACATTTTTTATAACAATGTAGAATGACAATAGTTTAATCTGAAAGGTTAGTCCCTTAGTTAAGCCTCGGGGGAAGTATGCCGGTCAAGTACGGCGCCTTTTTTAATGTTTGACAATTTGCTTAGAGATTCAAATGAAAGATTTTATATTTTCCTAGATTTTCCCGATTTTCATTCGTCATAGAAAAAGTATCGTACGAATTTATATCACACAGAAAGTCAACAGACTGTTCAAGAATTATAAAGTATATTTAAATGAGTCCTTATTTCATGTCGACGCGCGTGTACGTTTAGAACAATTTCGCTAATTATTATTTGTTGGACTTATTATAGCCAGGAGAAGGTTCTCAGGACAGACTTAACTTAACTACTATAATAACTCTAATGAAACCATCATAGTGATCTTGACAATATAAACTTTTTTGATGTAACCTCATGGCGTTTGACATGATTGTCAGCGCTTCTCAATGCGCTTCTCAAGTAATAAATTAACATATTATCCCTTAGATTTCATGTCAATTATCGGTTGACATGATTTCAACTCGGGCAATCAGAAATAAAAGCATCTCTTTCTTTTAATGTCATAATCTGTATCATCTATTTCGCTTCTCGGTAGCTGTCGTAACAAAATATGTGTGGAGATAACACCAATCAATACAAAAAAATAAATCAAAAAGAGTGAATGCAACAATTGGAAGAGGAAGACAAAGGCGAACGTTCCTGGACCAAATCCAGGACATTATAAATAAGGGCCAGGTCAAGAGTACTCTAAACCGACGAACTTGTATGAAAGGTTCAATGAAAATGAAAGAAGCAAAGAAGATATGCAAGGATCGTGGCAAGTGGAAGGACATGATCTCTGCCTACCCCTATGGGGCGTGATTCTATGTATTTATAAACTGTGATTTGTTTATTCATATTATTTAGGGTTTTGATTATATAAGTGATGTGAATAACAATGAAAATCCTTGAGGTAAGTTTTATTTTTTAAGATATGAGACTATAAATAGAAGACGGACTTTTTTCATTATCTCAAAGTTTAGCGCAATATGACGCTACACCAGAGTCATAATTTCATAAACACAAGGTAACACTGTATAGTTAAATTATTAACAAATTTAGCGTCATTCGACTCGCGGGGCAAAAACATCCGTGAGGGACGGGGCAGACGACGGTTATTTCCGCTAAAAAGCGCGGACAAATTACGGGGCCAATAAAAGTTAAAAGGTTTTTGTATGCAAAAGCAGTTGCTTAGTGTTTGTAGCATGTCACATGTTCCCGTGTAGGAAAACCAACAAAACAGTTCATATACCATCCAGCAAATTAAATAAATAAATTTGTAATCAGATAAAAGAACAAAAACTTTATTTTTAAATTATTATGTTATTATTATTAATTACATCAATTCGAATTCAATATTTTTGAAAGAACAAAGGCGATGGAAATAGATAGTTTACAATATAATAAAATCAAAGTTGTTATGAGTAAAATAGTAAATAAAATATGTATAAAGACCGTGTCGTCGTCGTCGCTTCAACCGATAGACGTCCACTGCTGGACATAGGTCTCACGTAATGACGTCCACAAGGCGCGATCTTGCACCATCTGACTCCAGCGGCTACCAGCGACCCTCTTTATATCATCGGTCCACCTTATAGGGGGTCTGCCTACACTGCACCGTCCGCTGCGGAGTCGCCATTCCAGCACCTTCGGCCCCCAACGTCCGTCGGTCCTTCGGAGTATGTGCTCCGCCCATTGCCACTTCAGGTTCGCGATTCGTAGAACCATGTCGGTGACTTTGGTTCTACTACGGATCTCTTCATTTATAATTCGATCACGTAGAAAAACTCTGAGCATAGCCCTCTCCATCCCACGCAGAGTGTAGTCAGCGACCACGACCACGTCCATGTAAGCGTTTAATATTCGTAATCAAAGGTGCGCACATTTTTTCCTACACAGGTAAAATATCAAAAAACTAATCTATCTATAAATAAATTGCAAAAAGCGATTCCACGTCCGTTAAACACTTTAAAACCATTCAACTGATGTGACCCAAACCGGCAATACTAGGTAATAATGCGAAAATGGTTTAAGACCATTTAATTTACTCACTGACTTCATGATATATACTTCACGATTGACTTGAAATAGTCTCTTAGTTAGCGGTAGTTTACGATTCCCGGCAGGATAAATTTAAGAAATCGCATTGCCTACTGTCTTTAATTCGGGACTTTTAGGAGTCTTCAGCCGTGGCCAATAAATAAACACCCTACCAGCTGAGTCCGCTAGGCAAATAATTTGCGTTCGTTGCGTAGAAACTGCAAGAGGTAAATTGCCTCTCACCTGGTCAGCTATCTTAGACAATATCGTCACTTACCATCAAGTGAAATTACAGTTAAGAGAAAGAGAGAGAATACACTTTATAGTACGCCACAAAAAATACATGAAATAGATACGATAACTTAATTATAGGGTACAATAAGTCGGCTTTATCGCTAAGTAGCGATTTCTGCCAGGCAAACTTAAGGTTAGACAATTTTTTTTACGAAAATAGTGATGTCTAAATAGTGTAGCACTGTGATACATACAAGAATAAATAAACAGATACAGAATAGGAACTGATGATGCGTAAAACAGCTATATTATTATTTTAATACAACCTGTGAAGGCGATCTTTTAGGGTTTAGATTTGCTTTGCTTTTAACACCAAGTACTGTTAAAAAAATATTACATGGTGTATCAAGAAAGTATAAATTTAGAAGGTATATAGCTACCGTTGTCAGAGTTACGACTGTGAAGAGATTTATGCAACGTACTCATAAACATTATTATGGATTTTTGAAATGAAAGCAGTGTAAAAGTTTTATGTCATATTTTCTAATGCGGTTTACACAGTTTACAGTTACACAGTATTATTATACTTGTGCAAAATATTAGTATGCATATTATTCTCAAGCAACTGAACTAATATTTTGTTATTTAATTTTATTTTGCAAATAATTACACAGGGCTATCTATTAAAAGGTCACGTAAATGTAAAGGTACGATGACGTAGTAATTGACATATTTTTTATATTACTGTCTTGAGTAAAGTTTCTTCTAATCCCATTGTGTCGCATGAATAGAGCTGTCCATGATCCCATAATAAGTTCTTTGTAAAATATATTTAGAAACGGTTGTGCCATTTTTCTTAGGTATAAGTTTTATTAGTTTAGCCATTTATTTTCCACCTTTATTGTAGTTCAGTAGAATTTAAACGTACTTTTAATAGATTTTGCCCATTTATGGAACCAAATTGCGAAAAAAAAACTGCGTCGAAAGAACTTAATAACTACAATCTTATGACATTCCATAAAATGTGATAACAAGTAGCTATCATTATAAAGGCATTTTTACGAATGCTGTAAATGTAAGATGCCTACGTTTTGTAGCTTTCTCTGCAAAACATTGTCACTCGTTAGAGTCATAACCACCTCAATGGCCGGTACTTACCTCACGCCTTACACCTACATGCCTATTTGTTACCTAATGTTCCTATATTTTCTCCTCAATGTTTTCATAAATTTTCTTTACATCGATTTCTTATTATAAATTGTTGTCCAAAAAAATATATTTTGTTATAATATTTTAGGCACAGTAGGGAAAGTTTCCACTCTTATGCAAATTTATATTGGAACCATAGTTTATTCAGACATACTTTACTCAGAATAAATGCAGACAAAATACTTAAATTTAAGATGAATTTAAAATAAGTTAATTTTCTAGAATATAACACAGTAAATGCCAAAAAAGTTTTTTTTCCTAAACGTGTACACGCGTATGTCGGCGGGTTACATTTAATATATGTATAAATTAAATTATTTAATAGTTTGTTAATCACATGTCATTATACCGGATGATATGATTCATTCTATTCTATTATTCTATTCACGTTGACAAAATACAGAAATGTGATTTATAATCGGAGTTTATTATACTTTGTCATTATAGTGTATTGTTTTTATGTTACAAAAATATTATACATAGACAGTGTAGAAACCTCTTAGTAAGCATGAAAGTACCTGTGTCCAGAGGTCTCGCTCTTCCATTACTAGGATTATAAAATAAACAAAATGCTATATATAAAGAAGGA
This sequence comes from Elymnias hypermnestra, assembly GCA_015832385.1. Taxonomy (NCBI): domain Eukaryota; kingdom Metazoa; phylum Arthropoda; class Insecta; order Lepidoptera; family Nymphalidae; genus Elymnias; species Elymnias hypermnestra. The sequence goes on from JACTOM010000929.1 coordinate 6,635,349, forward strand.
AAAACTATCAAAATAAAACTACGAGTGTTCATGCGTGCATGTGAGTGTGTGTGTGTGCGTTTGTGTAATAATGCCGGATATATCAAGTGAAAACTCTGTTATAAATAGGCTGGTTCTCAGTTGAATAGACACACTCTGTGAGTCACTCTGATGCGAGTCACTCTGTTACGAGTCACCCTGTTGCGAGTCACTCTTTTGCGAGTCACTGTTTTGCGAGTCACCCTTTTGCGAGTCAACCTTTTGCGAGTCTCTCTTTTGCGAGTCACTCTATTGGGGGTCATTCTATTGCGATAATAGAGTTTTAAGTCTTAGTCGGATAGAGAAAAAAACACCTGTATATGAGTTATATTATATTATTTTGTAATTATGTTTATATTCATCCATATGTAATTTCTGAAAAACAATTGTCGACGACAGGGTGCACGGAATAACTCGTGAAAGTTTGTGTTTATAGCCCTAATACGAATTTTTATTGTATTTTTAACGATGAGATAATAAAATAAATAAATAGGTAAATGGTAGATGTTATAAAATAGTGAAAGAATTTTGAGAAAGTAACATTAATGTGATTATTACATGAGTTTATATAATTGGAGTATGTATTGCCTCCGCCGGGGCACGCGACGACATATACTTTTGTTTTTTTAAACGTCATCAATTTTTTGGTATATACTAGTTTTAATTGAATATCATCCCGTTATAATCATATGAAGATAAACTTATTTTTGTCGTTAATTTATATTCAAAATATTTTATGAAATCTATATTGACGTGGATGAAGTGATACTTGAATAGATGAATAAAGGCGAGAAAGAACACACATATGACAGATAGACAGAGACATTGTGCACTAATAATATAATTTATTTATATTCGCCGTTTTTTCTCTCCGCCCAATCATACTTTTCGTGACTTTCCCCCAATCAACAACAGATATTGACAGATAACGAAATTTTATTTTTCACTAATGAATAGTATAATTCGTCTAGCGTTTCCAAAAAAGTAGGTATAAAGTATGTTAATCACGAAAGCGCATTAAAGCATTATGTTTGCTTCAGCAATGTTCGGGTTATAATACTATGACGTCGATCAATCCTTTGTTTGCTTACTTACTTGGGTGACTGGCGCTTTCGCGCACTCACACCAAAAGCCAAGCAAAGGGCTTGCGATACAGGGTTGTCATTTTCGTTTGTCATCAATCTATGTTAGGGTCGCTGACATGTAAGTGTTAATTAAGCAGCCCTCACTCGAGCGTAATTAAGAGTGTTACAATGTTATTTTAGACATTAATTGAGATGAAATTTCTTGTTATAACGGAACAGAGGCACGGGTTTGTTAAGCAATTTTCTTCGGAGGGCAACTTGCACGTCGTAAAAGCGAACAGTTGAGTAAACAAACCGAAGTTTCGATCGAAATTAAGATTAGACAAGACATTCTTGTTCTTATCGGTTCCTTTTCAAATAAGTTTTCAGTTTTGATCCTTATTTATTTGAACGAAATATTATGTATGTAGTTCATGTTTTATATTTTAGATTTCTAAGTTGTGTTTGTAGAAAATTTAACAAAACAATGCATTGTTTTCACTGTTATTCTTTGAATTTAAGTTTAATATGATTCTAGCGAATACGTGCAATTTTTTCTGCGTACATTTAAAGTACTCTGCGATGTATTTGATACTAATGTAACTTTGTTGGTAGCAGAGCTCATACTTGGCGATCTGTCGGTTAAAAAAGTAATATTTTATTCTCACTATTCAAAATATTTCTTAATTCCGAATAAATCTAACAAAACGAAATAATCGACCAACTAGTTTCGTACGTTGTTTAGGTAGGATTAATTAGCCTACGTTATTGGATACATTATAATATTTGTAAGAACTATAAGCATATTATGGCTTTGTAAAACATATGAGAGTCTATAAAAGAAAACGATTCACTTTATCGCTTACGTACAATAAAGTGAGGCTTACCTGGTAATTTGTTGTACAGACGTTGGGATATGGGAGTTTTATACTGACATTTCGGAGCTTAAAATTGAAAACTGTTAATATTGCTGAATAAAAATATATTTTTGTTGGCTAGCACCTACGTTTTTTGGATAAAGTTATAATTTTCTTGTCCTTTAATGGGTTTATATATTTTAAATATACTGGTTTTTATTTTTTTCAAAATGGAATACAATTTACTACCATGTAAATACCCATTTATTTTTTTATTACATCTTTTGTTTGTTCATAATAGTTTTTATGCTAAAAGTGCAAGAATTGCTACTTATAAAAATTTTCATGAACAACTAAACTAAGACAATTATATCTACTTACAATTGTTAAAGAGGAACTAATTTTTTTACGGATTAAATTGTAATATCTTCTAACAAATTTAAGGTTGTGAAACAAAATATTTATTTAAAATTACTGTGGTTTAATAAACATTTGTTTACAGATGAAATGGTGATATCTTCTAACAAATTCGAAGTTGTGAATACAATAATCAGCTCTTTTGAAAGTCACATGACGCTCACTGTACGGAAACTATCATCATCGGATGTCGGTGGATACAGGTGTATCGCAAAAAACTCTCTCGGCGAAGTTGATAGTGTCATAAGACTTTATGGTATTTAATATTTATTTTGTAATATATAGATTATGATTCGTACTAAAGCTCGACTGCTTCATTGGTCTAATGGGTTGCATGTTTGATTCCAGACATGAGGTCCTAGGTTCGAGTCCCGGCTCGGGCCATTTCAAAAATCGATATTGAGTTTTCAATTAATATTTTATCAATATTTGCCTTAATTTGGGTTATACGGTGTATTCCATCCCCGTGCGTCGGATAGCACGCTAAGCCATCGGTCAGATGCCTGATCTCTCCGGTCGTATCGGATTTCCGTCACATCGGACTATGAGAGTGAAGGAATAGAGAATTCACTTTTGTACTATGCCTGCTAATCCGCAATGGAGCAGTATGGTGGCTGTATGCTCTAAAAACCCTCTCTCCTTTAAGTGAAGAGGTCTGTGCCTCGCAGTGGGACGTTAATGTGCTAAACGTTAGTGTACTAAAGCTCACTTTAAAAATAATATTCTTTAGACTACTCTTTATGACGTATTAGAATGTAGTGAACCAAAATAAACTGTATTATATGTTATATTTATTGAAAAGAAGCTTCAATGATATCGTACATGTTCTAGAGTAAATGGTCAATAAGAAGCAGTGAACAGAGTATTTTTTTTTCACCAACTGTAGTATCCTCAAGAGACATCTCTTTGGTCTTGTAATTCAAATTGGTTGATGTAATTCAAATTTCTGTGCAATATTATACAGTATACAGTAAGGTAAAAAGACGCAGATCAGGCCATAAATACGTTGAAAATATCCTTTTTCGAATTTACCGAAGATTAAAATCCAAACTTTTACTAACAAAGCAACAAACTCACATAGTAATTCTCAAGCTGTCATATTTTAACTTTAAAATTCTAAACTAAAACTTAAAAAAATATTTTATTACTTAGGTGTTAGAAATGATGTTGGTATGTGTTATTGTTATTAATTATATTCATTGTGTTGTCGCAGATCTAGATCGTAACAGCTTATCGCTAATGTATATATGCAATGCGACCTAAATGTGCATCTGGGCCCAAATAAGCTCGGCTTAGGATCCATCTATAATGAAATACTCTTGTTCTACAACAACTATTGTTTATATGTTAAACCCACTATGACACAAATTCAATTTTAAAATAAAACAAACTAATATAAAAAGAATTGAATTCGATTCTTAGGCTATCTAGCAAGTACTCTTATAATCGTTACAAAGATATTATATAATTTTTATGCCCTTTATGTGTTTTTGGATGTAATGATTAAACTGTATTATCATCAAGTATATTATACTACAATTTTATCAACGATTATAGATTTTAAAAAGATTTATAATAATAAAGCGTCAAGTAAAAGTCGTTTATTCAAATGTTTATTATAAAGAAGCTTAAAAGAGATTTTTTATATGTTGAATTTTGATCTTTATAATTACGACGTACACAAAGTATAAACAAGGACCTCCATTTCCAAAGAACAACCCATTGATATATATTTTATTCACAGAAATACCAGGCCCGCCTATTGGGAACACAAGTCCACCTGAAAACAACGAAGAGTATAAATATTCTACACCAATAGAAGGTCCTGATAACCAATTTGGATCGGCGGAAAGTTCTGACGATGAAGATGATAAAGAAACAGACAACGATATTGCCACAAGGATACATCAATACCCTCTTGCTAACGATAACAATACAGCGAAAAATAAAAGTTTCTCACTGAACTCTACGGCTTCGAATAACAAACAAAATCTCAGTAACAAAGTCCGTAAAATAATTGATAAGTTTGAAACTCAAGCACGAGACATCATTAGCAACAAAGGTATCGCATATTCCTTACATACAATGCTACTCACATCCATTTGTGTCATTTATTTTTTATATTAACGTTCAAACTAATCAAAGTATAAAACTTAGTAACCAATATACTATGGATACTCAAAAATACCTACTATAATAACATATTCTCAAATAATCTGCAATAAATATATTTCAATTGTATAAAATTTTACTCATTAAAGTAATTAAGAGCATGAACTGCAAAGTGCAGAATTTTAAATGTATAAGAGCCAGTGATGGAAAGATGACATGGTTGGAACAAGTAAATAGAATTGTAAAATTAAGATTTGTAATCTATCACTGCTCCTATGTATTATAGATGACAATTTTATTTATGAAAAATACTTTTAATTTATTTTTATTCTAAAATGTACTTAAAAAATATTTTTGCACGTAAAGACATAACCAGCGGAATTTCTTAATGATCATTCTAACAGATTGGTTTTCATCAAACACCAGAACCGTCGGTTAATTGTACGGCGTTTCATGTTATGGAAGAATACACATGTTATGCAAGAATACACATATAATCACCGTCTCCGACGATCACTATGTCAATCGCTATTACGATAGAATCGGGTTTAATAAAGATTCGTCTACACACCCTATTACAATCATTGAGATTTTTTTATGATCGGGCGATGAATACTTTTGGATTCATCCATTCAATAATGATATTTATGTTTTTGTTCAACGGATAAAATAAGTGAAAATTTACATGATCAATAACACAACAATCTATTACCAAATCTCCAATGTCAACGTTTACCATAATATTAAAGTCAGTTACATCATCGAATACGATTGCAATGTCACTCTACGAATAAAAAGTATATTTGTCATGGAACAATATCACAATAAACGAGTACTATAGCAAAACCAATTTGTCAATACAGTCGAACACTATCGCAAAGTTAGTTTACGTAAATTTTTCCGTAGCTTATTTCAGTAATAGACGTTTTAAACTTTTCTTACTGATAAAGAAAATTTATTTATGATAAAAGAATCTTCTTTTTAGTCATGATAATTTTCAAGATATTCGGTTTTTATTTACTCCTCTAAAATTTTTATTTTCCTATTACGATTTTGTCCGTCGGAGACGGCGATATAGTCTAGACTTATACAAATACTTCAAAGAAAGTTGTTAACGAATTTTACTTTATAACCATTGTCTAGTAATAAGATAGTTATGTAAAGTAATTTGACTTCAGTACCAAGTGCTGTTAAATACCTTTATGTAATAAAAACTTCAATAACGTAATTGTTTTGGTGAAAGGCCTTCTATTTGGTAAAACATTAAAAAAATATGAAAAGCATTTCTTAAACGAATAAAAGAATATCAAAAATTAGCTATGGAAAATGCTTGTTCAATCAATGTTATCTTTTTAATTATTAGCTCTTCCTCTATACCCCGTAAACATAATTAATTGAACATTTTGGAGAGCGCGAAAATTGATATTGATGCGAATGTTCCGGCCTTTTAATATTCTGGCTATCAACCTAGTTTATTATAAAATACCATGATGTTTACGAACGCGAAAAGCCTTATTTATGCTGTAACGTTATCTATAAAATAAATACACATGTAACGTAGTAAGCCGTTGTATAATATTTTTAATGTAATTATAAATATTCCACCATTAAAGGAATAAGTACAAATCTTCTTTATTTACGTAGAAATTTCATGTATATAAGAAGAATTTTAACAACGTAAATGTTTAAGTTTCTTCTAGTAATATTCAAATAAATAGTAATTTTGATGAAAGGATGAGTGGTTTTCTTTGGACACAATTTTATAATTTATATATAAAGGGACCTATATTTACATTTTAGATAAGGTATATTAAAGTATTCAAAATTAAACAAGCTTTCTCATAATAAAGTGTTACGTTTTAAACTTTCATTAGTTTTAAAGAAATAAAATCAAGGTTTCATTCGAAAAAGCAGTTTTTGAATGCAGGCTCCAGACTTTTTGTATGCTTTTTTTCAATTACCCAAATGTAATTATCTCATTGTAACTGTCAATGTTGATAAAATGCTATACATATCATTCGTAAATTTATTTTTAATTTAGCATTAATTATTTCATAGCTTAATTTTGTGAAAAGCAATTAATAATATATATGTAAATTATTGAATTACTTTTGTAAGCACAAAATGTTTTAGTAACACGTTTTTTTTGCATAATTTCACGATATAAACATCATTTATGTAATATAACATGCGTTTAAAAACAATATTCAGTACGACAATACTTGTGTATTATATTAAGATATTTGCATTAAAAATATATAATAAAATTGTTATGAAAATGTTATCTAATGTGTATACAATAAAATATATGTAATATTTGAAATAGATTTTTTATTCAGATTTAACTACATCAGAAGTTGTTATCATATATATAAATACATTATTATATAACTTAAATATACAATTAACCATGATAACGTTATATCAAACCTTAACATTAATACAGACAAAATAAAAGTAACTAAATTGCGCCATCAGAAGCAAATGGATGGGTCCCCATAAGGCTGGCAGCGTTACCTCTTTGGACAGCGATACTTATACGCTGTCCGAAGTACCACCCGGCCATCGGTGACATCAGAAGTTAATATACGATTTATTCATTTAGGCTCAATGACCTCTTAGTCTCTCGCTTAGTAACGAATCTACCGCCAGTTAAGAAAGTCGATTCTACTGAGAAGAAACCGATATGAAACTCAGTAATTACTCTTTAAAGCCGTTGATATTGAGATTCCATATTTAACCGGAAGCAGGTCCCAACATCTATCATATAGTATATGTCAAAGAGCTATAGATGTTAATTAATAACAAATGTTGTTAAAACATAAAAGTATTGATAAAATTTTTAAATATATCTAATTGTAGAGCGAGAATGTGGTAACTCGCAAAATATACTTCCAATTAAACTTAAAATTGCATTTATTTAGCAATATTTCGTAATTTCATTATTTACTTCCAATAATTCTCTTACTAAATCCAAAATTGAAGTCGAATATCAACTCGGGGCAAATGAAAAATTTTGTCAACAATTAAAGTTAGCTAATTGATTGGGTAATAAAGTTAATATTGCCTAAGGGTTATGAGTAATTTTTAACGTCTCTGAAAAGCCGGTAACAGAATAGAAATCTAGGACAAAGTACAAACAAAGTCGGCCACTTTCAAAGCAAGCTCTTGGCTGAGGTTTGTTTCAAGTTCTCCGAGAGTGTGAAACTTCTTCCGCTTTCATTATGCGAACAACTTTGCCATTTTCACCTCAGCCTATGCCTTACCGAACATGTGGCGCTCGTACTTATGCAAATCCCTTCCAAGTTTACGTATGATGTTAATTTATAAACATAACTGTATTCGATTTACAGGCTATTATGATTATGTGTTATAAAAGATATTACCGACGGTATCACCCGCGTATTTTCTGATCCCATTAAAATGTGGACAATTTTATTATTTTTCTCACTGCATTGTCAATGTCACTCGTAGTAGTGACACTCTCTTATGAGTGTGAAGCCCTGTACCCAGCAGTGGGACGTTAATGGGCTACTACTTACCTTTTTTATTGTCAATGTAAACTGAGCCGACACAAGAATTTCATCGCAATCGGTCCGACCGTTTACGTGAAATTCTGCTTCATTCACACGTCCTTGCGAATTTACCATAGGTATATATAGGTATAGGTATATATATGTATAGGTATATATATAGATAGAAAATTTACGAAATTAACTTGAATCTCAAAAACGTAATTTAATTAACCAAATGATTCCACAGCTTTTGTTTTTTATTTTATTTATAGGGAATAAGCATATCTTTTACTTTAGATTTTATGATTCTTATTTATTTACACATAACAGTTCATAATTTTTATAAAATGTCCTTTACAGGTCCTTTGGTGCGAACTATATGTTTATATGTAAAAATAAAATAAAGGTTTTAAGGGTAATAAAAAAAACAGTTATAGGCATTACATAAGGATGAAGTTACATGCACGTGACATTATAAAAAGAAATTATATTTAACTTTCATTGTAACATATCCATTTTTATATTTATTTAGTCACAAAAGAAAACAATAAATGTGAAAGGAGACGCTTTTCAGTACAGCGCAATTATCTAAGTGTAAAGTAAAACTGCCGGAATAAAGGTAACAGTGAGCTGAATACATTTCACCATTGTAGACAAAGCACTGCAAAATTCACTGCAGACACATGCGACGAAAAACAAGCCTTTGTGAAACCCAAACTGAACACGAATCCGCTAAACCATAAAACTTTGCACAAGAATGGCTTACGTTCCCAACAAAAAAAACCTAACAAAAGGAAACACAAATCGCTGCTTTAATTCGATAAAGACACATATATGTGTATGCATATTTTTTCGAAACCATTCAAAAGGTTTACTCTAAAACATGTTACATTGGTGAGATAGTAATGCAACGGTGGTTATCTATGTAACAAACCGTAAAGCAATAATTTCGTACTCGTCTTTACGAAAATTTAAAAAGTTAACGATTATGTTACGAAAATAATCGTTTAGAAATGTTACTACATATGTGTATATATATTCACTAATTCGTCAAGATGTCTCTAAAACAATTATTGACCTAGGCTCTTAGACAAACTGCCTTTCGAAGTTTACTAACGCTTAAAAATGTATGGGAAAACGTTTCATGTCGATCCATTTTTCGATATGTTTCAATATTACGTCATTTCGTCGTAGTCGTCAGAGTAAGTGAATATATATACAAATATAATCAGTTATGTATAAAAAAGAGGGCATCATCATCCTAAACTTTCGTATAATGTTATATAAAGAATAGCAAATAGCGTTACTTTTTTTGATAAAAAAATCACTTAAAAATGGTTCCCGTCATATTATACTTCCGAAAATAGACAGCCTCGCTTGCAAAGTGGTGCGAGTAATCGTTTTGCTAGCAGAGGTCTCAGGTTCCCTGGTGGGACGATTTTGAAAAACTGCATTTTCTAATTTGTCTGAATCTCAACTATTGGGAGGTTTCGGCCACAGCTAGTTACAATTCTACCACCAAAGGCGTAGCACCCAGTAAGATATTTGTGTTCCCTACCAAAATTACTTTTAAATTGCCTCTTAACAGATTTGCGCGCTTCTACCTTAGACCATATATGTCATCACTAACCATCGGGTGTAATCACAGTCAAGCGCTAACTTGGGAAGAATATAAAAAGGTTCCTATTTAACAATAATCAATTATCATTCAAAAATACTGCAACGATATGAGTTCACGCTTCGGTTAATTAAAACACGCCTGAATTTGGCGCCATAAATTTTAAATTCCTGGTTTTTTTCGAGAGCTTTCGACGGCGCTGCCAGTTGGGTTTATTTACGAGAATTTCCTAGAGCAGATGTCTACTAAACCAATTGTTTTAGAATATTATCCCACATATTGTATTTAATGCCTAAAAGAAACCATTTACAAAGAACACATTTACATTTTACGAAAAATCCTGCGATGTCCACACAAATCTAAGTCTAGGACAATGACTTGAGAACCTGCTATCGTTATTATTATTTTTATACATTAAAAAAATTATCTGCATCATAATAGGTTTCCGAAAGTATACGTAAAATTTATTTAATAATTATTTTAATGTAATAATACGATATGAGTTATTTATACACCATGGATAAGTGATAATTTCGACAAAAATACGCTACAGTAGCATAAGAGAAGTAACGAGAAAATAATCAATCTTCCTAGTCCACTTGGAAGCAATCAACGGTCTGTTATTGCGTCCGTCCAATCCGATAAAAGAACGATGTATCAAAGACGTCCGCGGTTCAATTACTAGCCAATGTGCTATCTCTTAGACACAGTAATCGAAAATGAAAATGGCTAGTGCAGGCCTACGACATACAACAGAATGACGGACATGTCAACATTGTTAGCTTGGAATTAATCAATATTGACCACAAATTTTAAAGTACTAAAACTAGTACTTTATGTTATGAAGAATTCAGTTCAAAAAGCACTTTAGAATCGTCAGTAGTCTGTCCGTTATTAATAAATCTAGCACTGGTTCGGAAAGTTGATTCCGATGAGAAAAAGCAGGTAAGAAACTCAACGGGTACTCGTTTAAACATAGTTTTAGTAGGTAACAATGTGTTTATCTTTCACTTGCAACTGGAAACAAGTCCAAACATCTTTGTCGTTTAAATAATCTTCAACATTATACTATGCTTTGTGTAATAGGACATAATTCTTAAAACTGTGGAGGCAAACTCAACATTGAGTCGGGTATCTTATTAAAAATGTGTATGCTCAAACCGACAAATAATTTATTTACTTTCTGCACTCCAAAATATGGCATTACAAGTTTTTTATTTGTGTTTTCCTTCTTTTGCTTTATAATGAATGTTATAACGGATATATAAAAAGTGATTCAATTTCTATTTAGACGGTACTATGAGCATTGATATTTTTATGAATTTTTCTCATAAGGAAACGCGAGATCCCAATTGATATATGGCACGTATGGCTCTTTTTTGTAATATAAAGATAGTTTCAATATCCGCCGCCTTACCTCATAACAATATGCCGTAACACAAAATGCTATGAAAATTAGCGAAGTACACTATCATAGCAGTTTCAATATAAGTGTTGCCTTACCTTTCTTACAGCAAATGCAGTTGAGCTAAGTTTTCTTGCCAGTCTTAATATGGGATTGTTTCTGGTTTCACTTACTAGATGTTACAGCCTAGCATGATATCGCGATAATCTGGTAAAACGTAATTTGTCTCTTAACAGGTGTTATACATAGCATTAAAACCCAGCTTATATGTATTTTCTTCTGTAGCTGCTATTCTTTTCGGACATATTCAGAGAAGAAAACCCTCGGAATCTTCATTTATTTGAAATAATTGGTATATGCAGAATTTGTATAAGTATAATGAACGATATATATATTCGTATGTATATATATATCGTCCATTATAAAAATATATTCTCACACTTCAAAATCGGCTTTGGAACTGAAAAATATGATAAAATTTTCCCTCAGGATTGGTAATATATACATAAATATCGATTAAGCTTAAAGCTTACTAGATACCAAACGAGGCTTTAAAGTTCAAATGCAATATATAACATAGCCAGGATAATTTTCAACAAAATGATCTAATTTCAAAGTTACAACCCCGTTTAGTTTTAAATTCCAAATAAAATTACGAAATGAACTTATAAATATTACGTTTATATGCATATAAGATAGGTTTGTTCATATTATGGGACGTGAGTGTGAGAGGTTATCTAATTTCATAGGTGTCGTACGTCGGGACATATTAACACAATTACCTGCTAAAAGCGTCATCTAAAACTCAAAGGACGGTTAGACCGATGATATAACAAGGAAACATTTCATACTTTAATAATATAGCATTTGTTATTAATGTAAGAATATTAACACCTTTTTAATATAATACGTATTATTTGGTATGCTTTATTTTATTTTGATTTTTTCTACGACTAGTAAATAAATAGAGTTTTAAGTTTATCAACATATATTTCGGAAGTATATTTAAATTTTAAACTAAAAATATTGAGTAGAACTAGAGTTACAGCGATCTGATCACCGCTTGCAAAAATGAGCTCGCACTTCCTCCACGATTCCGGCTGATGAGCTAGTCTGAAACGAAAAAAAACGGCTTTTTAATCTCTAAGCCTAAATGCACGGAATGAACTATTGTCAAACAAATATGCAAAAAATTCGATTTTTGGTAGACATTTGAAATAAAAGTTGCGAATTTTGCGTCGTTTTTTTTTTGGTTTTTTGCTTTAAAAAATATAAATTTTGGAAATTATCAATTAATAATAGTTCAATTCATGCGTTTACATGTCTTGAGTGGGCCCCATAAATTTAGAGTTATTCGGTCAGGTTCAGTTTTGAGATACGATGGAGGAAAATTTCAATTCCGTTTTAAACGATGAAAATCTCAACTTATCTTTAATCGGCGATGCCTGTTCCATAGCGTATTCCTCTCTGATCCTCTTGAAACTCTTTTAAATCAAATTATTTAGTTCTTGAGTCAATCATGGCTTGTTCAAAAAATGTATATATGTACGTATAAAAGGGGGCCAATATGAACTCAATTGGCCCGGACTCCAACTGCCAACTCAGTGCTCCGAACAGCTCTTTTTTTACCTGCTGTATCTTTTAAACGACTTCGAATGTTCAAAATTCACTTTGCTACCGTATTCTAGACATGTTACGAAAACAATTTATGAAAAAAAAAAATTTTTGAGCCTATCATATGGGATGACCCCCTTAAGTCGTAAGCTTTCTTTATGTACACGCGGCTACATTTAAAGTTTATCATAGTTAAACTATTCTATGAAAGATTTCATTAAAATCAGTCATATAACATTCTATGCTTCCATAATATTTACAATACCCTGTCAAAATGGATGCATTGGTTTCGTAGATTTTAAACAATATGCATATTAATTCCATAGGTATACGTGCAAAGTACACAAGGATAACGAGCAAATAATTTGATTTTTTTAATTGATTAGAATTTCTTTATATATTTCTATGTATGTATATATATATATATATTAATTTCCAATATGTATTGGTTTTCGTGTCTGCAGCTCTTTTGTTTTAGTACAAAATACAATTTATACAAATCCAAAAGTTTATACTTCGGAGACTTAGAAGAAAAGGAAAAGGAAGATGTTAGGAATTTAATTAAAAATGTCGAAAATAATAATTTATTAAAATCTCACATGAAAAATTGTAGATAAAAATGCCACGAGTTTTTTGTCAATATTAGAAATTATTAATTAAATTTTGCTTTTCAATTTTAAATTTAGAAAATAGAATTTATGAAATATTCTTATTTTATGAAAAATATTATATTAAATTATTAAATTACTAGTGACAAATAAAAATGCCACATGTTATTTGTAAATATTTAAACAACCGTTCTTCATTCGCATAAAAACGCTACACATCTTCGTGACGCTAATCACGCGTTTCATCCATAAAAATTTTACCCGCATACGCCTAAAGAAGTTTCACTTCCAAAACATCCTATGATACTGTAGAGATGGCGTCTTTATAAAACTAAACCTACGAATACCCACAATGTAGCAGGATGGTAGGTCTTTGCTCTAAAACCCTCTCTCCTATGAGTATCGATGTCTATGCCCAGCTGTGGGACGTTACTACGCTGCTACTTACCTTTTACCTTACGTAAGAAAACGCTGAAATTATAGACAATATTTTGACGTGATCGACCAGTGCTTAGATATGTAGATTCTTTCAAACTTATCTTTAGAAAATATTTAATTATGTTTTCAGACTTATCACTATGCTTTTCTCTTAAAGAAAACATCGTGAGGTAACCTGCATGTCTCTGAGGCAATTCAGAGATATGTTGAACCTACCAATACGCAGTGCATAACGTGGTGGGTTAAAACCCTCGCTCGTACAAGTGAAAAGGTCTGCGCCCAGCAGTGGGATATAAATAAGCTGCTGCTTACAGCCATTCTTTATCCTAGTTTTACTTATACTTACACAAAAAAATATTTCATTATTTTAACTTTATAAAAAATTTGTTGATAAAGGTTAACAAAGTTAAAGTACATATTTTCACATTCTCTTTTCTTACCCTTAAATAAGGTTCGTGTAACAAATTGTTTTACTATGTAACGGAGAATTTGAACAGCTTGAAGCTAATTTCATGTGCGTTACGCGAAATTAGGCAATTTGTTCTCGCCATATCTACGAATCTTTATGCAGGAATATCAGCTGAACATTATTTATCGTATTATTTATTACCTAAATATATGATAAATAGAGACAATTCAGATGTCCATTGTATGAATAATTCATTATGTATCTATCCAATAGGGTAGATATATAATGAATTATTATTAACGAAAAATACTTTTAGCTTTCATATTAATCTATATTTTAATATTTAAGAAATAAAATAAATTCGCTATATATTCCTTAATTTGTTTATTAGCAAATTATTTATCTATTACATCATAATCCACATATTAATATTTTTCAAATTTGAATCAAAGAATATTCAAAAGAATACCTACATAATTTCATTTTTCACTGATTAATTGCAGGAATTACACTGACAGAAGTCTTGAATATCTTTAGCTGGATATTTATATAGCCAATTCTGTTTATTTAAATCTTTACAGAAAACACCATTACTTTTAATTTATTAAATATGATATGAAAAAAAGTTATAATATGATATATTATTGCAAAATTATAGAATAGTCCTTTACAATAACCGTAGATATCTAAAACACAAAAAATATAAACAGTAATTGACTTTGAAACAACTCAACCGATGTACCTCAAACTGGATTTATTAGAAAACGGAGATGGTTTTAGATCAACAAACTTACTCATACACTCACTATGAGCTACTTTTGCGATTGCGTTCACAATTGATTTGAAGTATAACAATTTGACTCCTTACAGTCACTAAATACCGATTTTCCCATAGTCCCACAGTATTGAAAACTATGCGGTGAACATGCTTAATGCGGCTGAAATATTTAACAAGTCGAACACTAGAAATCAATAGATGGAATCACTAATTGAACTCCTCGAAATTGAAGTTTCATAAATTGATTCCACAAGTTACAAACAATAACCAAGTTAGTTTCAATACAACTCCATCGATCGGTAACGGAGTGTATAACATTCTCAAGACTACTGCACTTATTCATTGAGTCTGAACTAGTTAATGCGAGAAACGGAACGGGTTTAGTTTCAAACGAGCTCTACGATCGTTTGCCTAAACCTGGCCACCGTGCCTAATTCGAAACGTTCTAAATACTCGAGCCCAATCCTACAAATGGGCTGTAAGCCTCCCGTCTACCGAAAATCTGCTTTAGTTCAATCACTTATACACTGAAGCGTTTTAAATAAAGACTCTATCTGACCATCTATCTAACCCATCTAACTCACAAGCTAAATGTTAAAAGTGCCTTATGTAACAATACTATAATTTTAAAACAGGGAAAATTCACGTTTATTGTTTGACAGATATTATTGTTTAAAATAAAATGATTGCAGACACAATAACCAATTTATGCAAAGAATTGTTTTTTTGAAGATCATCAAATTATGTACCCGTTGTCCGTTACGCGTATGTATTTGCGAGCTTGTATAAGTGTATATTAAATCTTTACTTTTCTTTGACACATTCAATTAGAAAAGAAACTTGTTATGAACAAGATGAGTTAAAATTATTAGGGAAATGCTTAACAGTTAGGGAAATGCTTAAGATTTCTTGGCATCAGTTCGTCACAAATACTGAAACACTCAATCAAGACCAAATGATCTAATGTTTATGACTATCATCATGTGGAGATTGCTTGTTTTTTCAGATATCTTCAAAGAGCATCCCTATTTCATCATAAGGTTGGCCCAAGAAGGAAGATTGTCCGAAAACACAGCACTTAGAAAACCACAGTGACAATGGATGGCCGATATACTGAAGCGGACCGATCATAATTACACACAATTAACAAGGATAGCATAGGAGACAATGTTTTTCCATCAACTGATCAGCAAACATCACTTTAAAGAAGACACTCGATTATTATGAACACGGTAGCACCCGTGGCTCGAATTAGATGGTTAACTTGCATCATGCTTTCATAAAACCAGATAATTTTGTTACATTACTTGTACTAGAAATGTATTAAAATTCACAACATATTCCATCGACAACATATTCTAAAATTCAAGTATTAAGGCAGCAAATATCCAAAGCCAATTCTGAAACTCAATCGGTGCCTGTTATTGAGAACGTGACAAAAAGCCAAAGTGAGCACATCCATCCCAAGTCTGTGGCGCTTGACAATATTTTATACAGCGATGAAAACTGCAACCGCATTTTCTAACTTTATCAATTTTCACCGTCGCACAAAATTTTCTCTCACGTTGGTTGGTTCGTGTTCAAAATGTGTCCTGACAATAAAGTGAACGTTAACTTAAAGACTTTATTAATTATCTTGTAACTTTCGTTATACCTCCCTGACTTATCTATACTAATATTGTGAAGCTGAAGAGATTGTTTTTCTATAATGCGCTAATCTCAGGAGCTACGTGAGCAATAGAAAAAATTCTTTCAGTATTAGATAGCCAATGCACCAATAAAAATTGTATCGAAATTTTAGGTTTTCTTTTGGAGAACTATCGCTGTATGAGCTACATAAACGATTAGTTCCGCAAAAATCCTGCATGAATAAAGTGTTGAAGAAGTTCTAAACAAGTGTTTGCGATACATAAGTCTACCTTTTAAAGATGGCTCACTGTAATCTTTTTTATGCTAACCAAACTTGTTCTAAAATATTAGATTATTTGCGAAGGTATTTTTTATAGAGGTCTTGCATATTAAGGTTCTTAAAATTTATAATATATGTACAGCTTTGTAACAAAATGCAAATTTATGCCTAGCGGTATGTCCTCGATAATTTAATAATTGTAATTTCATAAATCGTACCCAGGATCTTCTCCGTAAGGCGAGGACTTCCACCAATATGAGAAAAGGGCTGTCTTCAACTCTTATATAAAGTTAAATAACTATCAAAAGACAACTGAACTGCTACACGGAAAGATAGTCCAAGTCATAATATTATTCATCATTTTAATAATGCTTTTATAAAGTTTTACTATTATTAAAACGGCGGCATCAAAAAATGGAAAAAGTTTGTAATAACGTTTTTATGTATGGAGTACATGGATATAAGGCTCTGGAACACAGTATTCATATCAGTTTGGATCTGGTTTTGTGATCTCGCAAAATTTCTATCGAAATTCAGAAGCATATTTTGCATATCTGAGGTAAAGCTTACTTAGATGATATAGCGACGCATCCATAATAAGATTCTAAGCTACAAACACCTAAATATGTTCTTATTGTGCTACTCTTTATTTTGTTTGTTTTTTCTCATGCTACACCTATACACGATAAATCTTCGATTTAGTAAACATTATATTATTCTATGTTACTTAACGTGTTATAGTTCGTCAAATCTTGTCTAAATAGCTACTGTCATCCACAAATATATTGAGAGACATAGAAAATGAGAAAGATCAGTTTGCCTCATTTTTTAATCGTATTTTATTTATATTTAAAGTACAGAAATGAATGATAATAAAAAGTAGATTAGAACTCAAAGTATTTACCCATAATTTCAGGTAAAATGTAAGTAAGTAGCAGCCTATTAACGTCCCACTGCTGGGCACAGACTGCTGGTTTTAGAGCATAGACCCACCATGCTGCTCCACTGCAGATTGGCAGGCATAGTACACAATTGCACACTCTACTCTCTCCTTCACCCTCATAGTCCGATGTGACGGGAGTCCGACACGACCGGAGAGAAATCAGGCATAATTTGTGCTAAAAGTTATATTATAAAAGGCAAATATTTCTGATTAAAATTGTCAACATGTCGTTGGTTGATTTAAACGGTCTATTTAATTTATACCTTACTTTAATTATATCGTTATTATTTTAATTTTCTGCACTTTGAGATTCTGACATGGTTAATTCGGGGCATGAACCTGCATTGATTCTATGTACTAACCGCTATTTAGGAAAGTTCAAAGCAATATTTACTCCAAAAGCAACACTAAAAAGGCAATAATCATCATTTGTTTAGTGGGGAATGAACTCTGACCTTTGTGAGTTGGATATTCAAACCGCGGCTTTAAGGTTGTTATTACTTAATTCGTCGTAGTAATGCAATTATAGTCTGTACTTTTCCCAGCGCTTTCGCTCCACGTTTCGGTTAATTAAAACACGTCTGAATTCAGAGCTGTAAATTTCACGTTTGCTGTTTTTTTTTTAAACTTTTCCACAGAGCACCAGTTCTACAATATTTACGAGCTTTCGGATTGGCCGGACGGTTCGCTTAATCAACAATATTTTATCCCACTTCAAAAAGGGAGACGTGTCATTAGTTTCTCTTTCTGTTTAAATGTTTATTTTATTAATTGATTAGTTTATGTTGAAAAAGTAGTTTTTGTTTAAACATTGAAGCATATTTGTCGTTATTTCGAGTTCTTTCACAATAAATTTCATAATAATGAAAGTTTATTATCTATGTACAATCTCATGATATTTACTGTCTTCTATACAGAAAGAGTTTATATATGCTTGAGAATAATTGTTTATGTGTATAAGGAATATCAAAGATATATTTTTTACATTTAACTTGCAGTTTATTACATTGTATATAAATGAATTTGTATCGTAAAGTTAAAATTGAGGAAATTCCAGTTATCTAGTATTCCTAATTGTCACCTTCAACTATAGTAAATAACCGCACAATGTGAGTAAACCTTGAGTAGTCAAATTCTCAAAGCTTATTCAGCAAGTTGGCAACCGTAGCTAAGTTAGTTTCGTACAGTTCAGTCTAACTGAATTAGAACGTACTCAAGCTTAATGTACCAATTCATTGGTATTGAACTAATGCGAGAAACAGAAAGGTACTTGCAACAAACTGGTGTTGCAAAGCGAGTAATACATGCAAATGTGAAACTCACAGAACACTCGATTACATTGTTACAATATTTGCTTATGTTGTGATTATTATTTACAATTTTATTAAGTGTAGGCTATGTTTCACTTACCATAGAAGAAGATACAAATTATATATTTAAAATAGCTTGCTGTCCCAAAAAACATATATTTTTATATATTAATCGTATTATTTGTATTAAGTACTCAAAAATCAAGATTTTTCAGTCAAATAGGCTTAGCATCTTTGAATTTCAAATATATAAAAGTTTCAATTTCTACTATTAGATCATATTCTCTCTATACATATATCTTATTAAAATTTTCACTTTTAAATAAAACACTTTTTTATTCATCCATTTAAGTTCAAAGACATTTTTTATACTCATAATGGATAACATTTGATAATGATACATTTTAGTAACTGTTAATTCATTATCTAAATTATTTAATGGTGGTTTTCGCAAAAGTCTTACAGTGCCATCTATATAAAACTCACGTAAAAGGCTAAACGGTTATTAGTTTTACAATTTCATCCTAGATGACGCGAAAAGTAAATTTAATATTCTTATATTTAAATTTCTATTGCACGACAAATCACGACTATAAAGAATGATTAGTCTTGCATTATTATGTACTGCGACTCGTCCTTTTTTTTAAATATGAGACATAGAACTAAAAAATATACCCATAGGTTGTTATTAGGTTATCCTCTACAAATACCTATTGTATATCAAAAAGACATTTGCGAATACTATTCTAAATGTTTCTTGGTTATTTTTAGTCTTCAAAATATCATTGAAACAAGATCTCACAGACATTGTGTGAACTTATTGCTTTAATTACAGGAAACTATTTATTATGTCAACGTAAACAATAGGTGTTTATCTTATCAGACAAAATGTTATCATAATTTAAAGTTGTATTAAGTATAACATGCAAATATTCATGTATCACTAAAAAACCAATTGTTGTCTGACGAAATAAATATGGCCTATATAAAAATGTTTGTATATTTAAGCAACAAATATAAAATCATTGAACTATAGCGAGAAAGCTACTTACATCTTCAGTAAGTTAAGCCGTCGATCTTGCGCCTGATCTCTCTCCGGTCGTGTCGGATTCCCGTCACATCGGACTATGAGAGTGAAGGAACAGAGAGTGCACTTGTGTACTATGCCTGCCAATCCGCAGTGGAGCACCGTGGTGGGTCTATGCTCGAAAAACCCTCGCTTCTCGGAGTGTGGAGGCCTGTGCCCAGCAGTAGAACGTTAATAGGCTACTTTATTTTTTATTTAAATTAAAACAATTCATGAATACAATGATACCATTGGTTAACTAATACATTCATATTGTACTAATTTTCTCATATTGTATTCATTGATTTACTAATTCTAACATAAACGCATTGTCCGCAAGTAAGAATATAGACAACCAGACATACCCCGTCCACCCTGGTTTTTCCACCCTTGCAAAAATGCTACTCGATAGGTTATTACAACCGTCAATCGTTTACGCATTGGGCTTGCACGCTTGCACGTCAGTCCACCTCACTAAATTGAGAATCCAAAATCACTCGCACAGCGGCTTGGACGAGGGAACAGTTAGTGATAGTTTTTTCTTGCCCTAAAACCTCCGTTAAATTATACGATTTCCTACCCGTAAATATTCCAGGCCCCTTAAATGACGAGTGTTGTTTAATGTTTGTGTTCTCCCCGTGCTATGAACTGATGTGTATGTTTATTAAAATTAATAAATCCAAACTCTAACAATATATTTTATAATTTAGTTAACTAAAATTTGTTTTGTGATCTTGTAGATTAACCATCTATGATTGTTAAATTTAAGTGGCCTTTTGTAGATGGTACTTGAAGTTTTAACGAATGTACTCACTATTGTAATAAAATCTGCCTAAAGATCATGATCAAGATTACTTATGAAACTGATGCGTGCTTTATTGGTACAACCGAAAGACATTAAATAAAAGAAGAAGAAGTAAGAATATAAATAAATAAATGGGAAAAGTTCAGTAATAGATAACACCATCTCTTTATTGAGACGTCAACTACGTAGTTAAATTTACAGTCAANGCAAAAATGCTACTCGATAGGTTATTACAACCGTCAATCGTTTACGCATTGGCCACGCTTGCACGTCAGTCCACCTCACTAAATTGAGAATCCAAAATCACTCGCACAGCGGCTTGGACGAGGGAACAGTTAGTTATAGTTTTTTCTTGCCCTAAAACCTCCGTTAAATTATACGATTTCCTACCCGTAAAAATTCCAGGCCCCTTAAATGACGCGTGTTCTTTAATGTTTGTGTACTCCCTGTGCTATGAACTGATGTGTATGTTTATTAAAATTAATAAATTCAAACTCTAACAATATATTTTATAATTTAGTTAACTAAAATTTGTTTTGTGATCTCAAAGATTCACCATATATGATTGTTAAATTTAAGTGGCCTTTTGTAGATGGTACTTGAAGTTTTAACGAATGTACTCACTATTGTAATAAAATCTGCCTAAAGATCATGATCAAGATTACTTATGAAACTGATGCGTGCTTTATTGGTACAACCGAAAGACATTAAATAAAAGAAGAAGAAGTAAGAATATAAATAAATAAATGGGAAAAGTTCAGTAATAGATAACACCATCTCTTTATTGAGACGTCAACTACGTAGTTAAATTTACAGTCAACGCATTCCCAAAGCTTATTTTCAATAACGTTTTAGATTTTACCCCATCTAGTTAAAACAAAGCAAACTTAAAGTGAAATTTAATAGGCTCTCTATATAACCTTTTTAGAACTACTTCTGTAGACTTCATGAAACAAAGATGGAACCATTGTAGTTTCTCTGACACCAAACTTCGTTTCATCGCTGATGAACATTTTGCTACGTAATACATGCTATTTGTGACAGATGGCGCTTATTTTTTATTTTAAAACTTAAGCGACATGAAAATAACAAAAATATATAGTAACTAGCAATATTACACGACTATAACTATGACCAATAAAGAGATTGGAAGGTTGGTGAAGATAGGCAACAGAGCGAAACAGATGGAAAGATCTAGAGAGATGTCTATGTCCATGACAGCCTGAGGCGATGCTAAATAAAAATGCAACATTATATTATACTAATATATATAGATAGGTTAGATTAAAATAATATATATAGGTCAAAGTAATTTTAAGTTTATATCGGTCAGAGAATAAAGGCTATTTTTATTTTATTTATGACTATGACCTGCGTGCAAATCGAACGCAATCAGATAACTGTTAGTCTCATAAAATAGAAACAAATAATTTTAATTTTAGTTCCTAGTTTCACGTTTATAATAAAGTATACATGTCAGAAGGGAAAATTCTTCGGCAAACTAATTTTTAAGTCTTGTGTATATTTATACAAATCTAAAACTTTAGATTTCCGAGAATTAAAGGGGCGGAAAAAAGGGAGATATGCTAGGAATTTATTCAATTAAATTGTCATTGAAATAATAAAAGTGTCGAAAATTAATACAAATAATTTAATGAAATGTTAAATGACTAATTGTAAATAAAAACATCACGAGTTTTTGTCAATTTAGAAATTATGAATTAAATGTTGATTTTGAATTTAAAATTTTTAAAAGAGAACTTATCAAATATTTTAGTTTATATTTTATGAAAAATAGTATATTAAATTATAAAATGACGAATGGAAAATTAAAATGCCATATATTATTTGTAAATATTAAACTACCTCAACTTCAAAAGAATTAGCATAAATAACGCTGCACAACTTCGTGACGCTAATCACGCGTTTTATCCGTAAAAATTTTACCCTCATGCGCCTAAAGAGGTTTTACTTCAAAAGATTTTTTAGTTCACTTTGTCGTGTACGAACGGGTACACATAATGCTACACCATTGATATAATTAAAAGTTTTAATTTTAGCAGATGATACAATTAATGTAGGAAATTTGCTATAATACAGATTTAAATAGTTTACAAAATATATTTTTCATAACTTGCTCTACCAGGGAATATAACCATTAACAATGAAGGACATTACCATTAACAATGAACGAAGAACAAAAACACAATGGTCTGAAAGAGTACCAAAATGTCGCTTTTCATTAAAAGATATTTGCACTGTTGATTCCGTAGCACACTTCGAAGCGGCTCTACGTACGACTTATTTTGACTACCCACTCAAAATAAATTTTCTAGCATCCCTTCATAATCATACCGAATATTTATTACTCATAGATTTTTTTTTATATAATTATAACAGGCAAACGAACTGGCCACCTGATGGTAAGTGATCACCGTCGCCCATGGACACGTGCAGCATAGGGTGAGCTGCTGATGCATTGCCGGCCGAGGAGGTAGAAGTTCAATTGCCTCTCAAACATTGGCATGTGGAAGTCTTTTGGGAACACTGCTACTGGAAGTTAGTTCCACATTTTCCAGGTACGTGAAAAAAAAGATCGTCCAAAAAGATTCATTGACGAGTGCCATTCGTCCAGAGTGTGTGGCTGGAATTTATTTCTACGACGAGATGGTTAGTCGTAGAATTGTAACGGCGGTACTAACTTTAACAGTTCCTCTGAACACTCCCTATAATAGACTCTATAGAAGACACAGAGGGAACTATTGGGTCGTCTGTAGTCTAGAGTCTCCAGGTTATTGGTCAGTTGGGGGTTGCCTACAAATCGAATTGCCCGAATTTGAATCCGGTTAAATGGAAGGAGTCGATACTGGGGTGCACCAGCCTAATGTGGTAGCAGTATTCTAAGTCTGGCCGAATCTGGGCTTTATACAAGAGTAAACGATTTTTGGCTGTGAGGAATCGTTTAGCTCTGTTAAGCACCCCACGTTTTTTGGAAGCCAGTTTCGCTTTACCTTCCAAGTGATCACGGAATTGGACTTCATTCGAAATGTCGGCTCTAAGAATGCTAATGCTTTTGGACACTGTGAAGGAAGTGTTCTGGAAGTAGAGTGAGAATAATAATATTGTCCATCTATACACACCGGCATGCACAAGCAGGTGTCTCCTAAATATTCATATAATATAGTTTTAATAGCAAGTTTTTATTTCGACATAACAAACAAACACTTACATGTATGTATATATACACACCGGCATATTAAGCGGAAATTTAAATATATAATTTCAATAGTAATAATTAATTTACAATTATTTTGTATAAATTTAAATTGAGGTTAGTATATTATTGTTACTATATACAAAATATCACGACAAATTGTAATTTAATATTTATAATCTGATATTTTACTATATTATTTTTTAAACAAAAAAAAATGTAGTTCAACAATTCTTTAACAATTTTTATTAATAACTAAATTCAAACAATTTGTCATTTTCAGATCGCAATACCAAAAACTGTAGTGCCAGAGTAATATTTTAATAACAATTAAATTTCTAACATATCTTCTTTTTTACCTTCCTCTAAGTTTCAGAAATCTAAAGTTTTAGATTTGTATAAACTTCAAAATTACTTTGTTGAGTTTAAAAATTATTTAGATTAGAAAGTCGATTGCAAAGATTACTAAAACGATAGAGACGCGTGGGAGTAAACAATCTGCTCTAATTTATATTCAAATATGATAAACTTATATAATATTGTATTGATAATGACTGACTGAGTTTGTTGTGGGCTCTTCTCAGGACAGGGCGCGAAGGAGCTCTTAGTCATCAGTCGTACATTAGAATCCATATTTGACGATTCAAAAGTGCTGTAATCGGCCTACTTGAATAAAGATATTTTAAATTTTGTAAAAGAAGTTTCGCTTTCGACATGAGTACTTTGTACACACGTACTTTTAATTTTTAATGCAGGATGAATAGGCATCTACTAGTTTAACGCGGTCCACCCTAGGCTGCATCAACACTCAACATCAGATGTGATAGCAGCCAAGCGCAGGCCATTAACAAATAAAAAAGAGACCTAATAGATAACAATGTTTTTCTTAAAAATAATCAAATTTTAGTCCAGACGTGAGTCCCAATCTCGTAACCTACGTACTACATTATTATGCAAATATAATAAAATTTGGGAATGTTGGTATATTTTTGTATAAGCCACGAAATTCAGAGTATCTACGAGACACTTAAGTCTGAGTGTAATGGACATTGTATGAATACGTAATTTTATTTAGATATGCTCATGTAAACATACAATGTTCTTAAATCTGTCTAAATGTATTCATGGTTACTGAATATATTTTAAATTGAATAATGAAATAGTCATTTACCACAAGGTATTATTCCTAGATTTAATAGATAGCTTGCTGGAGTAAAAATCACTACTTCCCGGGTTGGGATCCAGGTCAGATAGAGAAGAGAGAAAGAAACAATTCATTGGAGACAAAAATAAATAAATACGAATATCTCGTAACGCCGTCAATTGTCTATTTTGAACTAATATTTATTTAAGAATTGTTTTATATTGTTTCATAAAATTTTGGAAATAATGTAACTATAACATATATTATTATTTTTATCAATGGTTAAAGAAATTAAGTAAAGTTCCTTTCTCTTTAACTTCTTCAGTAATCAATTTTAAAAACATATAATGTATGTTGCTAAATGAAAGCAAAATGTGTATGGTCGTTCAAATAATTCAACATTTTCAATTGCAAAAGCCGACACCATCAACAATGTGTAAAACAAATAAATTGGTCCGATATATCAAACGTTGTCATACGCAGCAATAAATAACAGCGCAAACATTTTGCATACGTTGGAACAAACGCATTTTAAATCTGGCCCGCTAGTTTTTCTAGTTCTATTTGCATGAGTATTTCATGTCAACATATTCTTATCAAGATGCCAGCCCATACATACATATATATATATATATATATATATATATGTATGGACATATATATACATTTTTACTCTGCGTAGTCAAGCAAGGTGGCCCTTTATACTCCTCGGTCTTCTGTATAATCTGATACAAAAGACCGAGGAGTATAATCGGCCACCTTGCTTGGCGTTCGTGGACTATGAGAAAGCCCGATTTGGTAAAAACATAGGGCGGCAACATAGATCTTTGCAGAGATGCCGAATTGACCACCGGTGTATATACGTGTTGTCGGGCTTGTACGAAAACGCCACCATGTCCGTCCGTATACAGGACCACAGTACAGAGTCTATGCATCTGTAGCGTGGAGTGCGACAGGGAGATGTTATCTCCCCGAAGCTACTTACTGTGACATTTGTGGACATCTTTAAGCTTATAGTGTGGAACGGACAGGGCATCAACAACAATGGCGAGTACATCACTCATCTGACTCTGGACTCTCAATGCAATGCTCGTTGACCTCAGCAAAGCTTCTCAATAGGTGGGCCTAAAAATGAACATGGATAAGACGGTATTTATTTATCATATCCATGTTCAGCTCCACACAGTGATCGTAGAGAATTCAGCACTTGAAATTGTAGACGTGAATACATACTTGGGACACATAGTCTAGGTAGGTAGGTCCAGTTTCGAGATGGAGGTCAACCGCCGAAACCAATTCGGTTGGGCAGCATTCGGGAAACTGCGGAACATCTTTTCGTCTAATATTATCATCTTCTCTGTACACTAATGAAGGTCGGGCTAGCTCTGATCTGGATAAGTAGCTGCCAGACGACTTGCTCCTGTATAAGTTCTTGCGTATGTGTAAGGCTATTGTAATCACGATTATTGTTATTCTTTTTTTGGATGGACCAACGGCTACTACTATTTTCTGCAGGTTATATGAAACTACTGTTTGTTATTTTAGCTGTCCATGATATTCGATATATCCTCCTCAATCTCAATAGTCTCTATCTTTTTAGGGTCAGCTTCATGGATGGACCGTGAAAGCCATTTGAGCCGTGAAGAAAAATTTAGAATACCAAATCACAATACCAGTCTTAAATATATACAATTGTTACTAATGTTTTTCTAAATAAATAACTTTAGGAGAAAATAAGAACTATATTGTACCAACTGTTCCCAAATGTTACGCTTAGTAACTTTAGCAACTTTTATATATATATGAACCATCCATGTGATAAAAATCTCATGACTCTGTAGGTGGTTCTTGGTATAAATCAACACTGGCTATATGGGAAAATGTTTCGCATGTACATCATTTTGTCGTGCATTTTGTATTATGTTCAACTCTTATTTCACACTCATTCGTTTCATAATTCTGTTAGTGAGCGGCAAAACTGAGCTTTGTTAGATATTTCCCGACAAGAAAAAGGAGGAAATTTTTTAAAGTTACGAGAGATTTTTCATGTAATCCATAACTTTGTTCAGCTGAATACAACACACGCTTACATTACATCTTTTAAATAATAAAACGTAAGCATACTAAGTTTATACTCAATAACAGCACCGCAGTGCATCAGAGGGCGTAAAGACCCGCTTTTGACTGCCTCATTGGTCTAGTGGGTAGCATATTCGACTACAGACATGAGGTCCTGGGTTCGAGTCCCGGGTCGGGCGAATTCCAAAATCAATATTGAGTTTTCTGTTAAGATTTTCTCAATATATGCCTGAAGTTGGGAAGTTGGCGGTGTGATCCACCCCCGTGCCTCGGGGAGCACGTAAGGCCGTCGGTCCTGCGCCTGATCTCTCTCCGGTCGTGACGAATTCCCGTGACATCGGACTATGAGAGTGAAGGAAAAGAGAGTGCACTTATGTACTATGCCTGCCAATCCGCAGTGGAGCAGCGTGGTGGCTCTATGCTCTAAAAATCCTCGCTCCTCGGAGTGAGGAGGCCTGTGCCCAGCAGTGGGACGTTAAAAGGGCTGCTACATACTTACTTACTTATTTATACTAAGTTTATTTACAATAGGTAAGCAGATATGCTTTCACATAAGTAAATTATAGTAATTGTTGTTCTAGTGTCCTATATTATTCGACTGCTCATTCTGACATCTTAGGTTTAAGTCGTAACAAAAAATAAGGACACATACTACGAAGAACACTATAAAAGAATACGCAATTATTTTATACTTTTTAGAGCATATTAATATATTTGTTAGTTTAGAAGGCGGTTCTTTTGTTGTTAAAATTTCTATTTATTTTTTGATTATTAGTGAATCTGAAGTAAACTAACAAATTTGTCTCAATATGTGTACACCTAAAAACGTGTTGCAATGCAGCAACAAACGTAAGCTCATTGCTATTTGATTACAGACACTTATATTTTCTGCCATAAACCGCACCCTTACTGTAAGCCGTTGAGGAGATCCATTGATCTTCATATTTAACTACGACTAGCACTTGACCATACCGAAGTTACGGTAGGCAACTCAAATATCTGGATAGCCTATAGAAGATTCTGTCGAGTATCGTTCATTTGCTCCTAAGAATTGAAGAGTTCCGTCACTTTGTCATGGATTCCATCATCAGAACCTAACCAAACTATCACAAAACAACCCTTGAAGAATACCCTTTCTAAAAAAAAAGAATCATCGAAATCGGTTATGGTGATTTTGAGTTAGTCTTCCATTTGTCGCGCACATGCTTATGCAAATTTAAGACTTATCCGGTTTTCTCATTGATGCCCTCATTAGAACTGGTTTAAAAAAATGGGACCCTATGACGAGCACCACCTTTCATACAAAAAGAAATATCAAGATCGGTCCACCCAGTCGGAAGATACGAAGTAACAAACATAAAAAAATAAAATACAGTCGAATTGATAACCTCCTCCTTTTTTTGAAGTCGATTAAAAAAACTTGTAATGGCAATTTTTAGAGTGCAGAAAATCCAGTAATTATTTCTCGGGTTGAGCATGCGCATTTTTGGATTTGCCCCCATAGAGTTTTAAGATATATGTTAAAAACATTCTATTACATAAAGCATAATATTATAATATTGAAAATTATTTAAGTGACCAAGATGTTTCGACTTGATTCCAAATGTACATGGAATCTAAACAATGTGTGTAACCTACTAAAAATATGTATAAAGGAGTAACCGTTGTTTAGAGGAGTAAAAGTTTCTTGCCGGTTTCTTCTCAGAAGAATCAACTATCCAAACGGGTGGTAGATTTGAACGGAACAGACAGAATACTGAATAATAAAGAATATTTTGTTTTTGAAATGTCTTTAATTTTGACCTTCTCTCAATGACCTTTTGTTATAACATTTTTGTATTTTCGTTAGAATGACGATTACTGTAAAAGACTTGTCAGGATTTGAAATCGAATATTTGATTTGCATGCTGTTCGTATATTGTTCATTCAATTCTGAAGAGAGTTTATATTTGTTATGCTGAATATAATCGCATATGTAAGCGGATGCACTTTCGAAAAGTATCAATTAATGAAAGGTTATCAAGTAAAAGGTCATTAGGAGGAAAAGAGGTAGTGGCTAGCAATACGATTTAATAACGTACGTAATAACAAGTTATTTAAGCGTTTTGAAAATGATCGACAACTCCATAACCGAATTGTAAAATACGACATTTTGTGCTAGGGAATGTCCTATAATAATTTAATAATAAAGTAAAAAACAACTAAAACAGTTATTGTTATGTACGGCACATAACAATAAATGTTATCAACCAACATCTACCGCCATATTGCTTCTGTAATACATTTGAGTGACATAATTATATTATTTTTCATCAGATAATTTATTAATTGTAAACCACATTTTATTGAATGCGAGGTTAATATCTGCAACGGAAGTCATATAAGCGTCAATTTTTAAATGACATTTGTATAAAATTTTGCATTAATTACAATTTTATACATTTATTTTTTATTTTATTCTTTATTTGTAATCAAACAGCGTACAACTTTTAATTTATGTTTATATTTCATTTTACACTTAAACTAAGGCCATGGCAGTACGTCTATCTAAATAAATAAAAAATATAAATAAAAAAATAACAGAGCAAAATATATTTAATTTAAATAACGATGCAAGCAAGTTTTTTTTTTGAGTTGAATTGGTGTGCGTTTGTGTCTCTCTCTCTCTCAGCGCGCTTGTGTGTGTGTGTGTGTGTGTGTGTGTGTGTTAGAAAGGGAGAGATATAGTGTCTGTATGTATCTATAGATATGTTTGTATATATTATATATAATTGTTTTGATTACTTTTTTATCGCTGGGAAATGCTTATACGCACACCGCCCAATCGGAATATGTAAAACAAGTATTCCGACTAGTCGGGAGTGTGGGACTCACTGTCTAGCATAAAAGAAAACCCATCGGGCCCTCGTCATCCTAAAGTGGGACACCAGCGGCTCGCTTGCGCAATTCAATGTGGTGTCCGGGATGAAGCCGAATCGAGGTTCAAGTCAGTGGGAGGAGGCATGCATAGTCGTGTTTCTGTCTGTATTTCCGGATTTTATAAGTTGTTTTTAGGAACAGTCGTTGATTTTATTGTTAATATGTTTGTTGGTCTTAATATTGTTGTTAGTGTTGGTTGTGGTTAGGTTGTTAACGATGTGTTACTCTTACTGTTACTGTTGTTGTTTATATTTAAGGTTGTACCCCGTCAATGTCTGACGGCGTTAGGCGGTTGAGGGAGAGACCCGGCTCCCAAAAAGAGTCTGGGCACTTTGTTGATATGTCTGAGGAGGATACCGGGAAGCATATGACGGTTTCTGTATCAGAGGGTTCGGTTGCTTTGAGTAAAGCAAGCTCATTGTATAAGGATGAGAAAGTTGCTCGGAAGGGGAGGGGTACGGGAATTACCCAAGCTAGGGCTGAGCAAAGAAACCTAAGGGAAGAAACGACTTGAGTCCGAGGTAAGCGCGGACTTGGAGGGTCATTCTGCATCCGAGATGCAAACTGGACGGGTCAGCCCTCGCAAACTCAGTGTGGAGGAGCTACGTGTTTTAGCCGGTCAGAAGATTTCGGGTATTTCTATGGTTGTGCAAAAGTCTGGAAACCTTAAGGGTACTTTTGTAACTACCCTTAAAGATTCGGCTTTAGTCCTGCATGATGTTGTGGAGGATCTTGCTTCCAGAACTGAGACGGATGAGACATCTCGCCTAAGAGTTGATAACAGGCGACTCCGCCGAGAGGTTGAAAACCTGAAAGCCGAGTTGAAGGCTCACCGCCGCGATTTTTCTAAAATGCGGGCGGTATTTATAAATGATATTAAGGCATCTAGTGTGCCATCGGTGGAAGAAATAATTGACGCTCGCTTGGCTGGTATTGAAGACCGGCTCTTACCAGCAAAGCTGGTACGCCCGCCAGTCGCGGGCGATAAAAGAGTGGAAATGGCTTCTCCTATTACGACTGTAGTACAGCCGCCCATCCGCCGGTCTAAAAGAGCTTCTGCAGCAGCATGGGAAGCGGCATCCTCGAGGAGGGAAGTAATCATGAGCGAGCAGGTGGCATCAGACGTAGAGCTGGCACTTTCCACACAGGCGACAACTCCTTCCGATAGTCAGGCGCCGGCTCAGTTCAGTTCTGCTCAATCAGACTGGGGACTGTTACCAAAAAGGGGAGGAATAAAGTTAAGTCGGCAACCCTTTCTTTCAAAACATAATGAAAAACTTTTTTTTATTCTTTGAGGAATTAAAAGGTTTGTTTTTAATGAAATATTTTGATAAATGGAAGCAGTCTTATTTTGAATATGTGTTGTTGTACATGTAATAGGATTTTTGGATGAGTTTGGGTAATTGCTAACCAGTATGAGCATACTCGTATAAACTAGAATTACAAAAGATAATGGTATAGAATACTACATTTTAGTTAAAAAATAAGCTCTCTCATATATTTTAATCTTACGACAAAACACTGTATTGAAATCTTCTGTGTATGTTGTATTCTATTCAACCATAAAAATTCTACACTACTGCATTGAATTTAAATTTGGGAGCGCAGTAACAATACAGTTTTAGTAGCGCAAAAATATCGTGGCAATAAACAGAATCCCTAGTGTAAAATATATGTATCGTGTTTCATCCACGTTTGATTTATGTCTTTCATAGTGGCACCGAAGCATTTTTAAAGCTTTTATTTAATAAGGAAATATGTAGTGTCTGGATAAGAATTACATTTTGAAACTTAATTGCTTTATTACTGAAAGTGTAGCGGATAGTTCTGAATTTAAAGCAATTTTGTTACTTTGGGAGGCCAATAGTACCCTTTTTTTATTGAAGNGTGTGTGTGTGTGTGTGTGTGTGTGTTAGAGAGAGAGATAGTGTGTGTATGTATTTATAGACATGTTTGTATATATTATATAAAAATGTTTCGATTACCCTAATGAAAATTTTTTTTTTAAATCTTTGAGGTATTAAAAGGTTTGTTTTTAATGAATTATTTTTTATATTGCAATTTTGATAAATGGAAGCAGTTTAATTTTGAATATGTGTTGTTATACATGTAATAGGGTTTTTGCGTGAGCTTGGGCATGTGGGTTGTGTGGAGTCTCCTGCCTGCCGAGTGTGCGGAGCGGCTGTTGACTCGGCGCACCACACTCTAGCAGAATGCCCGGCCTGGGGACCACAACGCCATCTCATGGTATCCCTGATTGGAAGTACCCTCTCTTTGTCGAGCGTAGTTGGTTCTATGCTCGGTGGGAGGTCACGTTGGAAGGCTGTGGCCTCCTTTTGTGAATCTGTACTCTTGCAGAAGGAGGCATTAGAGAGGGAAAGGGAGATTGCGGTCGGTGCTCCTCCCGGCCGCCGGAGGAGAAGGGGTGCCAGAAGGCGCAGTTTTGCCCGTTTGCTTCCCATTCCTTGAACCCTTGAGTCGGATTCATCCTGAGTGCCAGAGCTGAATGCGTCAGCGAACATCTGGCCCCCAGCATACGGATGAAGAGGGTTCCGCTGGGTTTTAGTGGGTATTCTGGTGCGGCCAGCGAGTCCCACACTGTCGGATGGAGATGACTTCATCTGACGTGCGCAAAAGCATTTCCCAGCGAAAAAAATTGTTAACCCAGAGCACATACTCGTATAAAGATGAATTACAAAATGTTATGGTATAGAATACTAAAGTTTAGTTAAAAAATAAGCTCTCTCATATATTTGAATCTTACGACAAAACACTGTATTGAAATCTTCTGTGTATGTTGTATTCTATTCAACCATAAAAATTCTACACTGCTGCATTGAATTTAAATTTGGGAGCGCAGTAACAATACAGTTTTAGTAGCGCAAAAATATCGTGGCAATAAACAGAATCCCTAGTGTAAAATATATGTATCGTGTTTCATCCACGTTTGATTTATGTCTTTCATAGTGGCACTGAAGCATTTTTAAAGCTTTTATTTAATAAGGAAATATGTAGTGTCTGGATAAGAATTACATTTTGAAACTTAATTGCTTTATTACTGAAAGTGTAGCGGATAGTTCTGAATTTAAAGCAATTTTGTTACTTTGGGAGGCCAATAGTACCCTTTTTTTATTGAAGAATATGATACAGTCTAAAATGGAAGCACTCTTATCTGGTATGAGGTAATTTAACTATTGGGGTTTCGAACAGCATCGAAACGATACGCATTTTATTTGATTGACGGCACGTCTTTGCTGGTAAGTTGGTACGAAGCCGCGGCCGAAGCCTCTTACCGGACAAATTAAAAATACAATTTCCTAATTTTATCCTGTCGGGAATTGGACCCAGGATCGCTACTAGCGAAACAAGTACTCGACCTTGTACCGTGGAGGCTGACAAATATTACCCGACTATTATCATATAATTTGAATATTCATATTCTAATGCAATTCAGTTTCTGCTATTAGCTTACATTCTACCTTATATACTATGTTTTACTCCAATAAAGCTAAAATACATGTTATTAAATTTCTAACGGATGGCACGTGAAGTTGATAAATGTAAAATCAAATAAAGTTGATAGAAGTATTGATTTGCCAATATGAATTCATTACAACTATTTCACTAATAATAATCGTGTTTGAAAATAATTAAGAGTACAAAGTACACATGTCAGAAGTTAAACTTCTTTAGCAAACAAATTTTTAAGTCTTGTTATTAAGTTATATATTAAGTTATATATATTTTTAAGTTATATTAGGAATTTCATGAATTTAATTGTCATTAAAAAGTGTCAAAAATTAAATTCAAATAATTTATTGCATCTGAAATTACGAATTTTAAGTAAAAATGAAATGTCTTATTTTGTCCAAATTAGAAATTATTATTTAGATTTTGTTTTTGAATTTAAAATTTAGGAAAGAGAATGTATGTACTATTTTTATTTTATTTCTTATGAAAAATAGTGTATTAAATTACTAAATGACGAATGGCAATTTAAAATGTTATTTGTAAATTTTAAAGCATTAAAGATTAGGTATAACCTTCAAACAAATTAGCATAAAAAGCTACACATCTTCGTGACGCTAATCATGCGTTTCATTCGTAAAATTTTTACCCTTTTTTTATGCGCCTGAAGAAGTTTCACTTCAAAAACTTACAAGGGTCTAACGTAAAAAAATTCAAGATCTCTATGTAAGACGTTTAAGAAACCTTTTGTAAATGATGTGGTAATTGAGTTTATACATTTATTTACTCACTTTATTGTAAAACACTTTTACACAAAGCAAAACAAAACTTATATTAAGAAGTGGCAAATTCCCTGTTTTGAAGTCAGTTCGTAATGTAAAACAGTTTTAAGGGGGACTGAATTTAACGAAATGTGTCGTACGTGGAGTGTAAAAGATACCCCGTAGGCTATATATCGAAATAGGTTGCTCGTTGAGAAAAATATTCATGCAAATAACTGTATGTCAACCCTAAATTGAACGTTGTATGGTTGAAAGTTGTTAAATAGTGTTTTAAAGCTACGATGAACATTTTTAAACAGCGAATGCGTTGCGTGTTCTCGGCGTAGTAACTGTGCAGCTGAATAAGTAAATGTCTGATGTAAATCAAGTTAATTGCGTCGAGGCACCTCCTCGTATGAACCAGCAGCCTTTGGGTACAGTTTTCGATAGACTACATGTGCTATTACGATTCGAAGCTGATATAAAATTTATGTAGATTTTATAAAAATATATCTTTTTAAAAAATATTAAGTAACATTTATTTTAATCACGATTACAACGTAATATGGATGAAGGTGTCATCTTGGCTTATGAATCTGACAATTAGGGAGAGCTTATAAATTTCTATAAAAATTGTTAAAGTTTAAATATAATTTAAAGTGTCATTAATAAAGACTTATTTTTCCTTGAATTCTCTACTTTTTAAAAGGTAATGCTTTTACCCATAAATCGCGGGATAATAATAAAGCAGTCTAACTTACTTTCCTACATACTATTTTTAATTAAAAACCATTTAAGTCATTTGATTACTTTTAAATAAAACTGCAGCGATGCCTTCCAAATTTATTGTTAATCGATTAATATTTGAATGTGATCCCACCTGGTGGTAATTCGTGATACAATCTAATCTAACCCAACATGTAAGAGGTAATTCACCTCTTAATAGTTCCTGCATTCCATCGCACTAGAATAGTTTTTTTCTTGACTGAACGTTTTGTGCGGTAAAATCCATACCTAGAAGAAATCGAAAATACAATTTTCAAGTGAGGTATGCCGAGAATAAAACTCCAAACCTCTGCCGTCGAAGCAAGTACTCCCACCATGGCGTTACCGAGGCTCACAAAACAGTTATTATAAAACATTTTTACAACAAATTGCCATACAGTAATGAAACAGATTGGGTACATATTTAAATTTTTTTTTACTATTTCTATTCTTTACAAATTCCAACTATGTATACATATAATTAGAAGATTATAAACGCTTTAGTATAAATAGTACCGCTCTAAAGCCCATTAAGATATCCTACATAATTAGTATTCTTCGCAACTTTAAATTATATCTCATACACGATATAAAGGATTTACAACAATGTGGGCACAATATCTAATTTAGACGTACTAAACTGAACCGAAAATCCTAAACTCGCGAAGTTGAAAACTAATAATGTAACTACTAGTACGAGCCCGAGAACAAAAACTGCTATCCCCTCCTCGAACTTCCTCACATTTCTCGCAACTTGTATACAATTTATATTTAGCTTTTGCGACTTTGTATCAAAAGACTTATACTCCAACTTTGCATATGTTCCACTGATTTTGGTAATTATTTTTTGGTAAAAATGAAATCGCAGCAAACACTACGCTTACCTCAACATTAAATTTACTATATCCTATTCGTCTGTCCTTTTATAAAATTAATTATATAACGCAACATTTATACAATTTACCTTTAGAGGCCAAGGTTAATAATTTGATAAAAATATTGAAAATTAACGCTTAAAATACCGAAGATATCTGTTACTGTTATAAAATATCAGTTACTCTTCCTGTTATTTTGATTTTTTTATAATTTTAAAATGTACTTGAAGTCACTCCGTTAATGTTTGATTTAATTTACTATAATTGCCATTTCTTAAATTTATATTTAGCCTTTTACTTAGTGTCAAAAGATTTTTACTCCAACTTTGCATATGTTACCCTGGTTTTGGTAAAAATAAAATACATTTTGATAAATATTTTTTATAATCTTAACAAACACTATTCTTGCCGGAACATTAAATTTTCTACATCCTCTTCTAATTTTATTATGTTTTACACAAATTAGAACTATTACTTTATAGTGCATTTTAAAATACCAAAAATATATGCTATATCTCATAAAAATATCAGTTACTGTTATTGCTATAATGATGATTTTGTAATATAAATATGCATATGTTTCACTGGTTTCGTTAATTGTTTTTTAGTATACTTAAATACAATTTAGAAATATTTTGAAATCATTTAATACGGCGTTACCCAACTATTACACTGACATATCTGAATAAACTTATGATGTAATGATCGACACCAAAACTTTGTTATACTGCTACCATTTTAACTTTACAACGTTTAACTAAAAATACACATAAAGTACACACAAACGGATAGGTACACCCAGTGTATCTTTTATTTTTTTATACAGATATCTTATAATTAATATCACTGTGAGCAAAAAGTAAGCTCAGTCGCGTTAACAATATTGATGATAAATTTGTTTATATTAGTTTGGATCTGATAACATTCATTATATTTTATTTATTGAATTATTTATTGTATTTTAAAAGATATCTATAAATACATTTTAGTTAGGACTAAAACGCTGTCAGTTTCAGTGATTTATAATGAGTTTCCTTTTAGCGAACACACGTCATTAGATGAGAAATGTACCGTAGTTTCGGTGTATTTTAATGTAAATCGTTGTATTTTGATTTTAAATTTTAGTTTACGTAGATTACGAACATAATATAGTCTACAGAATATTTAAAACTTAATATCTCGATGCAGAAAACTGTTAAAGGCGCTTAAAAGCAAGAGAAGGTTTAATATCGCTCCAGTACGTATTCTTGCTGAAAATTTCTTGTAGTCGGCTTCCAGATAATGAAGGTAGAAGCATAAGTTTCGCTGCACTAGTAATATTATAAAATCACAGACGTGCTGTAAACCATTAATATTAACAACTTAGAATCTCTATGGCATATTCGGGACTACACGTTTCTTACAACAGCTAGATTTATTAATTTCTACTGTTAGTTTACACTCTCTTTATAGATACATCTTGTTGAAATTTAATTCATCAGTAAAATTTAATGAAGCAATTCATATTAAATGTTATTTATCTAAAGTAATATTATAAAGAGGAAATATTCGTGTTTTTGCATGTGTGGAAGTATGTATGTATGTTTGTTACGTTTACACAGAAAAACTACTAGACCGATTTCAAATTTTAACTGGTGACATAAGCTATGTAACTTTGTAAAAAAAAATAGGGATCCCTAAGAAAAATGCATTAATGTAACCCAAATTTTGAAATACAATATGTTATCGCAAACGCTGCGAAAACTATTGAAGATACTTCTACAATAACGAAACTGTTATGTATGTAATATGTATATATGTATAGGAGCTACCATGTAACTAGCCGGGTTAAGTATGACGTTAGCTTGCTTAATAAACCAGTGCGCTGTCAGCCGCGTTTTACTACGTATCTCCTGTCCCGACGTAANGTTGAAATTTAATTCATCAGTAAAATTTAATGAAGCAATTCATATTAAATGTTATTTATCTAAAGTAATATAAAGTATAAAAATATAAAGCAAGTATTATAAAGAGGAAATATTCGTGTTTTTATATGTATGTTTATTACGTTTGCACAGAAAAACTACTAGACCGATTTTAAAATTTTAACTGGTGACATAAGCTATGTAACTTTGTAAAGAAAATAGGGATCCCTCAGAAAAATGCATTAATCTAACCCAAACTTTGAAATACAATCTGTTATGGCAAACGCTACGAAAACTATTGAAGATACTTCTACAATAACGAAACAAAGATGTTAATCTAAAGAAAATTGTAGCGACCCTTATAAATGGGCCAGCGACTGATGAGTTAGCTCATATTCCGAGGATACCTATAACACCCACTGATATAC
This sequence comes from Elymnias hypermnestra, assembly GCA_015832385.1. Lineage (NCBI taxonomy): Eukaryota > Metazoa > Arthropoda > Insecta > Lepidoptera > Nymphalidae > Elymnias > Elymnias hypermnestra. The sequence continues at coordinate 6,673,792 of JACTOM010000929.1, forward strand.
GGTTTTTATTTTTATTAAGCTGAAATTCACTGATGCAGTTTAAAAAATTATTTCATTACCTCCTTAAAATGAAGAATTTTTCAATATTTTTAAAATATATTTTAATTTTCTAATGTCGGACATTCTATGTAAATGTTGTTACGAATTCAAAAATGTATTTGTTAGATATATATTCGTTGTGAAGTAAAATCTGTATATTGATTAGATTAGGAACGTAAGTGTATATCTAATAATCTGAAAGGAAGTAATTAAAAACTAAGGAAAATGAATCTATACTCCGAATTAGTAGACTTTCCACTGCCACGAGATAGGTGTCTACGCGGGTGAAACCGCGAGGCATTACTAGTACGATATGAAATTACAATTTAATTAAACAAATAAAACTTCAGTACGCAACTGAGCTACGTTTCTATTTCTTCTTAGTGACATTTCTTAGAGGAGATAAAAAATACATTAAAGATCTATAATACTAATTTTTATTTAGATATAATGAAAACAAAAACTAAATGCTACCACCCTATGAGCAATAGTGTACTTGTGAGTTTCATAAAAAACTTGGTTCATTAAATCAAATGCACTGAGGTAATTTTATTAGTTATTTTTCTTCGCGAACTTTGCTTGTCAGAACTTCATTCTATAAAATTATTAAATTTGCAAAGTTCAGCGTTAAATTTATTAAATCTGTTTAAGCGCATAAATTAAGTTATTAAAAAAGTGGTTGTTTCTTTATGTCAGAAAACATGTTTGGGATTATACAAAATAGCAAGGATAATAGTAATAGCAAAATATTGTAGATAAACATACTGATTTTTATTATTATAACCTTTGTTTTATTAATCAAACTGGAAAGCTTTTAGTCTGTAGCAGAATTTTTAAATATTATATACTTGTTTTCCGTTTATTAGAACTATCAACTGATGTTTATTTGGCAGGTTTTAATTGTGTAATAAATTCGGACGACGGAGAACTCCTAACAATTATTTTGTCCAGTAGAATCCATGGCCAATCCACTATATAGATAACAGGATTGGAGAAACAAGAAAACGTCGGCAATTAAAAAGTTTTCTTTTATTTCACTATAATATTGAAGCAGCATAGTATGGAACAGTTTCGGACCAGAAAGGGCTTAGTAAGGATTTCCTCATCGTCCCATGACACCGGAAACTAAGCGGGTGACATAGCAAGGAACAACCAAATTTTATAATTTCATGACATGTGGCTAATATTTAGGGTGCATGTTAATATTGTAAGCAAATAAGGATGTAAACAAAAACCATTGAAATTTAATTAGTGTGCACTAAACTAATTTGTTCTTGGAAATAGCAAATCGTCTATTTGAAAAATTAAATTATCTGTGTTCAATGCATTGTACAGAATTAATATTTTAATACATCCCGCTAATTAGCGCAAATCAAACTAGCCAACATTAATTATACCAAAATGGCAAACAATCGTTTAATTACTCTCTGGCACGGAAACCGCCAAATTAAGCTGCATCGAAACTGTTTATTTTGTCTAGATTCAGAAATATTTTATTTTAACTGTAAATATTAAATTGTTTTTGTAAATTTCTAATGTTGGTACTGGAGTATATTCAATATCGATGCTGGAAAGGAAAGATACTAATAAACAAATCCTAAATTTTACAGCAAAGCCGAAATTTTTTTCGTAAAACAAAAAAAAAAATTTGGTTACTATATTTTCAATTTTGGATATTATTGTTACTGAATAGATCGACTTTAGTGGTAGTTTTAAAGTCATGTTAAAACAATAATTTTTAAGTCTTGTTTATATATCTAAGATCTGTACAAATCTAAAACTTTAGATTTCCGAGACTTAAAGAGAGGGAAAAAGGAAGATATGTTAGGAATTTAATTCTAATTAAAATATTAAACGTGTAAACTATACAAATATTTCTTAAAATCTGAATTGACGAATTTTAAATAAAAATACCACGTGATACAAAAATAATTACTAAAATACTGGACATACTGTTAGATATTATACTCATATTTAAGTTAATAACTAATGTAAAATTGTAACAAATTATAAAGCAATTTTGTAATTATGCATCGAGGTCCTGCCAATAATTAGAAATCAATAATTATAATCAACAAAACTAATAGAAACATGGTTCAAGCTAATCAGAGCTAACAAATAGAACAACACGAATGCAAAATGAAATTGTCATCAAATGAATAAATACTACAGAATATAGTACACTATATGAATGCGTTCTGATAATTAGCGTATATCATAAATCGGTAACATTAATTATAACAAAATAGCAAACAATCGTTTAATTACTCAGACGGTTACCACGAAATTAAGCGGTAACTGAAAACCATATAACAACGTATAGAATACAATGCAAGACACATTCATTTAATAACATTCAAAAAGTTATACTTGTATATATTAGCACTTAATTGTAATCTCACTGATGATAAGTAATGACGCAGTCTAAGATGGATGCGTAGTAATCTGATATTTATCAAATTTAGGGCTTAGTATGCTGGCAGGGTGGTAAATATCCATGGTCAAAGCCCTCTTCTAATCTCACCGTTATAGAGATTTGCCGGCACAATCAGAAAGACGAAAATTTAAATAGTTTTTCGATATACGTACCGTATACGGAGCCTTGAAGGCCCAGTGTTGATACCCGCGGATTCTCGTTATGAGAAATTTTGGGTCTGAATATATATTTATAATATAAGGATAATATTTAGACTGCCTCATTAGTCTAGTGACTAGCATGTTCGGCCGCAGACATGAGGTTCGAGTCCCGGCATCGGGCTAATTCAAAAATAGATATTGAGTTTTCTATTAAAATTTTCTCAATATTTGCCCGAAGATGGGAAGTTGGTAGTGTCCTCCACCCCCGTGCCTAGAAGAGCACGTTAAGCCGTGAGTGCTGCTCCTGATCTCTGTGATCGTGTCGGATTCCCGTCACATCGGACAATGAGAATGAAGGAATAAAGAGTACACTTGTGTACTACGCCTGCCAACCCGCAGTGCAGCACCGTGATGGGTCTATGTTCTAATAACCCTCTCTCTCCTATGAGTGAGGAGTCCTGTGCCCAGCAGTGTGTTGATAATGACTGCTACTTACCTTACCTTACCGTACTAGGAAGGCACCACTAAGGTTCTCTTAGTAAAGAGAAGCTTACGTGCTTGATTTTTTTTCAGTCCATCATTATGCTTTACAGTGAAGTAAAAACATCGTGAGGAAACCTGCTTACTTCGAGAGTAATTTTGAGGTATATCTGGCAGTGTGGAGGGTCTATGCTTTGAAACGCTTTCTCTGAGTGCCTGCGTCCAGCAGTATCACGTTAAAAGGTTGGTGCTTGCCTTTTTACTGTATATACTTTCTAATGTGTTTCATGAAAAGCTTCTAATTTGAAACTAAAATACTCTCCACTTTTGTTCTTATGTAGCATAAAAATTTAGTTTTTCTCGGAAACAGCTTCATCGAAATCAGTTAAGAATTAAAACGTGATAAATAAGAGTTATTTCCGCTTATGAGTACATATAAAAACTAAGTGTAATTAATGTAGTGACCTGAAAACTTTAAAAGAAAAATTAATTGTATGTTCTTATATTACGTGTACATATGATTCTTTTCTATGAGACCATTGTTGTATAAAAGAAGATGTAGTCACTAAAATAGAGAAAGGTATGATGGTTTGGGCAAGGAGAGAGAACGACTGAAAGGAGATTGTAAAAAGGGATTTATGAGTCAAGAATGAATAGGAAAGTTGAAATAGGAAGACCAAGGCGAACGTTCCTGGCCCGAATCCAGGATAATTTCGATAAGGGTCAGGTCAAGAGTACTCTAAGCCTACGAACTTGTATACAAGGTTTAATGAGAATGAAAGAAGCGAAGGAGATATGCAAGGATCGTGGCAAGTGCAAGGACGTGGTCTCTGCCTACCCCTATGGGAATGAGGCGTGATGCTATGTATGTATATGTGATTCTGCGTTTCACAAGAGATCTGATATTTGAGAAGGCTTTGATGGTAAACAATCTTTGTCTCATTTTTGTCGATTGTATAGTCTTAATAATTATTTTATTGATGACGGTCTAGCCCTTGACTGTGATCGAACCTGATGGAGTGATGTTACAGTCTAAGATTAACTTAGGCGTTATTTAACTATCATTTACAGAGCAATGTACGAAAATGTCAATATTTCTCTTGGTGGCATATCTTAACTTGTAGGGTAGTAACTACCAACGGCTAAAGCTTTCCATCAGTCCAGAACCTGATAAATTGGAAAATGTTATATCCAAATTTTTTCCGCTAAGACTCAAAACTAAGCTAGCGAATGGAGCATTTATATCTTTGCGAAAGCGAGACCGTCATTTTTATTAAACAGTTGTTGTCGTCAATGCACTGTATACTTTTTTTGACGTCCTCCTCGCTTTGCTAGCAGAGGTCCTAAGTTCGAAAACCGTATTGCCAAGCAAAGGGATTTATAGTCCGGTACTATAAATCGTGCCATCATCATCACCACTTACCATCCGGTGTGATCACAGCAAAGCGCTAACCTGTCAACAATAAAAAATAATTTCATGAAGTAATTATTTAATCAACAAATAATTCAAAATTGAGTCAGTTACGTAAAATATAAAGAAAGCAATTGTTTCAATAAACACAGGAAATTCAAGCGTTTATGTAAAACAGTTTGAACGAAATCGCGAATAAAGCTCAAACACCCCGAGTCAAGGTGAAACTTTTGTCGTTATTATCCAAATTCTACTGCACTTTCACAAAATTATCCTCGCAGTTCCAACTTTCGCTGTTTAAACGCATGACAGAATAAACTAAAACCAAAAATATTGCAGCAGCAATCTAGCTTTTAAAATAACTTGTATCAAATACGAACATAGTTGAGTTAACCTAAAGTCTTTGAAATTTTTCTGTACTAGTTATAACTAGTTCAGAAAAATTTCAAAGACTTTATGTTAATACATGTGAGATATATATATATATACATACACAAATCACTGTAGAAAGATCCCTATCACATTACGAGCGTTAGATAATGAAATAAATAATATAAAAAAAACTTTAAACTAAAAAATTATCACTAATAAGTTTAAGATTAAATTAGAGTGATTAAAATATATATTTTATTGTTTAAAAACCTTGTGTGGTTACAAAAAATATAGCACCCAACACTTTGTATGTTTCTTGAATTTATAAATAAGTTATTTATATTTGTATTTTTTTAAATGGTAACATTAATTGCTTAGGCGTAATTCTTAATACTTATCTAATTTACACTATTATTCATGTTATTTGTTTAAAAAAGGCGAGCAAATTACCTGCTATTGATAGAGAAAGGTAATCCTTCAAGGACCTAGTAAAAATAATAAAATTGACCCTTTTTGCATATATGTTGTCCTTGACAAGTGTGCAGAATTTCAAATTAGTCCAACGTATTGAAATACTCAAAAATTAAGGTCTAAGATTCCGATACAGCTAAGTTTGTAACTTTATTCTCTTGTCTTATTGAAAATTTCCACAGTTTATATCTTTTATTAGATATATAGATTGAATTATGGATGCCACTAATGATGATGTCGGTGGAGATACCTACGCCCCTATGCTTTATGCTCCTTTCTCTCTTATTGTTTGATATATATAAGTCATACGGTGAGTATTAGACACAAAACGTTATAAAATATATGCCATTTCAATAACCCTACAAAGGTCTGTGTGAACTGTGTAAATAAAGGCTCAAACACAACGAGTCAAGGTAAACTTTTGTCGTTGTTACCCAAATACGCGTTAACTTAATTATATCCAGAGTTTCGGCTAGAAACAATTTTATGTAAATGTGAAATAGACGATATGTTCAAACTTTTCCAATTTCACGCTTGTTTAAAAAAGATGCCTGAAACAAATTTGAAGTTTTGATTTAACAAATGTGTATTGACATCGCTTATTATAAGAAAATAACTTCATTAAAGCGCTCTTAATACTACGAAGTGCAAATGTATTTTTGTTCGATCTTTCTAAAGTAGCAACATTTATAATTACAGTTGTTATTTGCAGTTGTCATTTATAATTACAATAAATTATTTTTAACAACGTATTGTTAGTAGCGTTACATTTGATTATAACTACTTGCTCACTATAACTACGAGTATAACTCACTCGCTCTGATAGACGACAAGAGACGACTATATTCCGATAAGTGTTACATAGGCGAACGTGACGGCTTATCCTCATTGAAAACACTTTAAGAAAAGAAAACTCGGCCTTGCTTCGGTATCGTTCCATGTAACGTAATATAATTTATACACTTGCAATATAGTTAATGAATTCTAAGCTGTAAAGATGAGGCTTGTGGCTGTTAGTTTGACGTTAACAAGTCCAATACTATCTGCGAACTTTTTCTAGCAAATAATGATAAATTACAGCTTATTTCGTGATATTATTCTTTACAATGTGCTTACTTATGAGAGTGAGGATTTGGAGCATCCTGTTTTTATATTGTGATTGGCAATTGTACAACAAGATTTGTATCATAACTTGAGGAAAAGAATTGCTCCAATTTAGACCAAATAAATAAATATTATTTTGCAATGGTGATGTTAAAAAATACCCCACTGAGGTTGTTGTGAGGTCTTCTCAATACAGGGCGTGTAGGAACCCTAGTAACTTTAGAGTGTAAGGCGTTCTTTAATATCATCATCAACCGTATATTGAAATTAATGTGTGAAATTATTGAAATAAAAAGTGTTATACAAACCTATTTGAATAAAGATATTTTAAATTTGAATGTTGAATTTGTATGTATTGTAGATATATACACACACCTCCTTAAGGATTAATATCTCGTGTTTACTTAAGAGAAAAATTCAAGGAGATATCAATTCTCACAGTACTGTCGCTATATATTATATTGTTAACATTCTATATATTCTTGATAAAACACATTTACACAGCAAAATACACTATTTCGCATTTTTAATAAGATACCCGAATCACGGTTGGGTTTGCTTTCACATAGTTTTAAGAAATATGTCAAATACATCCTTTTACAAAAGGCATAATATAATGTTGAAGATTATTTAAGTGACAAAGATGTTTGGACTTAATTCCAGTTGCAAAACTATGTCTAAAGAAGTAACCGTTGAGTTTCTTGCCGGTTCCTTCTCAGCGAAATCAATTTTCCGTACTGGTGGTAGATGTGTTACCAATGGGCAGGTTACTGACGATTTAAAAGTGCTTTTTGAGCCTACTTGAATAAAGAATATTTTGATTTTTACTTTATTCCGCATCAAAATCTTCCTAACCTTTAGGTTGCCTCGCAGAAAACACTACCTAGAGATAAGGTCGCCTTTTTGTACTTCTATTGTTTGTCGTGAATAATAAAATGTATTCACTCTCTCTCTCTCCCTCTATTTACAAAGTATGCATAACTGTTGCTATTTATATTGAAGCAATCAATTCTTTCCGATTGTGCTAAAATTGCAAGGTAGTTACTACAGCCTCAGTTCCGAATCCCGTAAGAGTTGACTTAATCATAAGAACGAGACGCGAAAATCGCTCGGAATGAAACGAGCCCCCGGGGAGGTCTCGCTATCGGCCTACTTTTGCCTTTTTTAACTCACAGTCTATCCAGTATTACAAACTTACACGGATTATTATGGACTTACGACTTTACAGACAACAGAAAACTCTTTACTTGTTAAGCTCCCGCTCTTTTCATTTTAACCATAAGAAGTATTAAAAAAAAAAAATTCTACGCCATTTAGCACGAAGGTCTTATACGTATTACATGAAAACATTTTATATAAGATAACATTACCTTTAAACCTTTTACAAGAGCTTTCAATAGAAGGTAAACTGAAGGTAAGCTAAGGAAGAAGCTGTACAATTTTTCAAAAACAAATTTAATTAAATAATATTAAAATGCTTGCAAACCTATAGTGAAGCAGCGATGAGACTCTAAAACCCTCTCTTCCTTGAATGAGAAGTCCCTTTCCCAGCAGAGGGACGCTACTAGGCTGCTACTACCTATTCTTCACATGATCTACCTTATCTGTGACTTATATCAGTAGTTTATAAAGTTTTGGAGATTTTAATCTAAAGAATCCTACCAACTAAAACTTCGATTGAATGTAACAGTTAACTTCACTAAATAATTAATTATACGTCGGGAATATATCTGCAACAATAATATTGTAATATTCTTTCTTCGTTTTGCCGAGATGTTTAATAAGCATGACATAGTTAACATTAGTGTCTAAAACACTTTTGTTTTTTTGGCCAGTGGCATAGTTTTCGCAATTTGCTCTTCAAACCAAGGACCTCTAACTGAAATGAGCTATACGGTACCGATAAATATTTTGAAGATAATTTTGCAAATGTAAATTTCTTGCCACTTCATAAAGTTTAATGGTGGTACCTCACTGATGTTTAAAAATTTGCTTAACTGATGCTTTTTGTTAAGTAATGTTAGTAAACATTTACATATTAAACTGCAAGCCGATGCCGATGTTTATAAACATTTCTATTAGTGTAGTGCAATTAAAATATCTATTTCTAACATTTGAAAATGTTTGTAAACATTTTTCAACAGCAGTATGTCAGTATTTGCGCGGTTTTTAAGGTTATTTAAGCATCGTCCTTTATATAAAATTAGAGTAAATATTATAATAACTGAAAGATAAACTTGGAACGCACGACAGACGTGAAAACTTAATCAAGGCGTGGTTGTTATGCGAAATGAACATACATTTTTGTTATTAAATAATGAATTTTTAATTTGGAAACTCCTAAACCGTTCGATGTCCTCCGTGCCTTCTGCAATCAACATGACACTGGCGAATTAGTGTGTGCCCAACTCTCACACCTTAAAACCAATAATTGAAATATAAAAAGAAGATAAGTGGACTGCCACACTCTCACTGCCTTGGCCGACGAGAGCCGGATTTACTAAAACGAGCGTAACATATCGTATATGCGTGATCGCTAAGTCTCATTCAATATTCACAAAATGAAATACAAAACACTTCTAAATAGTTTTCACTTGAAAAATGATATACGTTCTTAAAACGAACTAAACAAGGACTCGATTTATGAGCAATGCTTGCTAATTTTTATCTTAACTTATTATAGAACTATTCTTTTACAATTTTCAAAGTTTAGCGTTAACATAAACGTACATAATTTATAGGCGTCGACTCTCATTAGGATCTTGTTAAATACGACACTAAACAAATAGGTGCACATTTAATAATAATCATTAAAAAATAGTGTAGTGACTTATACGCCGTAAGAGTAGCACATGATAATAGATCTTCTTAAATAGAAAATAAAGTCTAAACTTCAATGAAGTGTGAAAGAAAATTTGATACGGCGAAATAGGTGTCTTGAGGACGTAAGGGTATTACGCTGGCTTATGGCACTGTATTAATTTTGAACCGTAGTAACTTTGGCGGTGACAGAACTGAGACACCGACACATAATTCACTTTGTAACGCAAATGAAACTAGCGTTTAATTTACTGTTATAATTTAGTGAATTCCTTTACAAGGCTCACCGTGTGCGAGGTACATTGCGGTCACGGTTTGTGGTTTTTTGGGTAGGATTTATAGGTACTTTGTAATGTACGCAATACATTAAATATGACCTGTGGAATAGGTAAGCTGTTAGGTGCGTTATTAATAATGTATTGTGATTTTATTTGTGATATATTTAATCCAACAAATCGTTAATTTATTAAAAATATCACTCCGTGTTCAATTTAAATTTGAATATACTTATACAAACTTAGAAGCATATACTTTTATTCTAATTATAATTGTGATATAAATTTTGCTTTGGAAAAATCTCTGGTACATCTGTATGATATTAAAATTAAAAACAAGTGAAAACTCAGGCTTTATTTCTTACATGTTTTGGAATGGGAAATAACTATAAAAGATTATCAGATATGTCTTTTTCTATTATATTTACAAACAGATGGCATATAAATTTTAAGAAATTAGCCGACAGTCATTCTTATAATATATATATACATTCATCTGTGAGTAGAATTTATGCAGCAAAGCTGATTAGAAATCTATTAAGAGTCATTCTTTCCACTTATATCTTAGTTTGTTGGCTTCGTTACCAGCAACTATATCATATTTAAGCATTTCAACTCCTTACTGAAATCTTACACATCTTAGATGAGATCCTTGATTAACAGGTTTTCTCACATTAATTCCTTATCATCGCAAGGTCGTTGTGAACTTGAATTAGGCACATACGTATCTATAAAAGTGCGTGCATGCGTGTGTACAAATGTAAAACTTCGCATTTCCCAGGTTTAGAGGGAGGGAAATAAGAAGATATGTTAGGAATTTCATTAATTTAATTGTCATTGAAATATTAAGTGTCAGACAAATAATACAAATTGAAATATCAAATTACGAATTGTAAATAAAAATGTCACGTGTTTTTTATCAAAAACGCTGAACATCTTCATGACGCTAATCCCGTGTATCATCCGTAAAAATATTACTCTCATGAATTTAAAGATGTTTAACTTAAAAATTTAAGAAACATCAAGATATATCTTTAGCAAGAACCAACCACTGAGCCATCACGGTCATCGACACGTGAGTTCAATAAAATTCAATTCAAGAGTTGATTCGTATACGATAGCCAAATCCATTTATTCAGAGTTCCAAAGCGTTCCCAAATTCATATTACCATACAGCTAGATATGAGCAACCGCACGTGAAATTGGCAAAAAAGGGGAAGAGAAAATCAGACGGTGTAGTAACGCGGGCCGACTCGGTTCGCGAACTACATTACAGTTTACATAAAAAACATTGTGTTGAACGACAACGGGGCATCAACTTTCCCAGCGAAGACATAAGCGAAATTGAATTACACATATTGAAAAAGAAATGTGTAGCTCCTTGGTAGGCGTGGTTTGGCTGAAGACTCCTCCTACATAGTCATCCGCGCATGGATCGCCGTTGCATCGCTATGAAGTCGCTCGCTTACTATACGTACCAGCCAGTACGCGATGAGATCCAGGTCGGGTCTGTATTGAATCTGCACGCAACTTTGCAATCCAACTTCGAGTTTAGTTGCCTCTTGTGTACACGAAACTTTCACGAACCAGCTACCAGATAGAGCTATTAATTTTGTGTGTCCATATATAACATTTAATGTGGCCTAATTAAACTGAGAGCTTAAGTTTTTAGTGTTATGTGTGATGTGGCAAGGACGCATGGTGTACAATTTAATTAAAATCAAGTAAATTTTCGCGATGATGTTTCCTAAATAATTTATAATGTGGTACGTATTAATAATAATTTTATAAATTTTACGAAGATTTTACAGTTGGACGTTATTTGATATAAGAGTTGATATATTATTAAATAAAAACTACCAGTTCACGCTTTGCATCAATCTCAAAAAATCACACTTTAAAGTTAAAATAGTTTTCGGTCGAATTATATTGTTGAAATTTCAATTTTTGTTTGTTTACACTAAATTGTGATACATTTCGCTAAAGTACAATATGATATCTATAGTTTGCTTGAGTATCTCGTAATCCTACCAATTTTGGGGTAAATATTTACAAAATAGTTGTAAAAGTACAAATTTCTTATAAATATCCATAACAATTTCTATTTTCTATTTTACACATTTATTGGACGGCATTTGGCAAATACTGAAATGAATTTGTGTTTATTTTCGTTTTAAAGTTAATTGCTAAATTTGAACTAAAATTGATGAAGATGTTTTTATCACACAATCATTACCTCGACTGTTTACCAGATTAAGTGTTAATATAGAAATTTCTAAACATCGCTACTGAGTCTCTATTTCGAAAATTATAAAAAAAACGGTATTCAACTTTAAAGCCACCTTATATTTTGCTAATGAATTAGATGTAAATGTAGCTGTATTGAACTTTTATAGAAAAATTTTAAAAAAACAAAGAAATAATGTACACTATGATTTTTTTTTAATTTTTAGTGAGTCTTATTTTAAAAACTCCCTTTATGATGAAGCAGTAGTAAAAAGTCAGACTTTTTACTCTTTATATAAATTTATGTCACACAAGTTTTTGTCTCTTTATAAGTCAATAATTAATTTTGTCATTATATAACTAATGGTTTTCATTATATTATATTTGTATAGGTAGATTTCTTAGGTATTCAGAAGTGAATATTTTTCACAAATTTAACAGAAGTGTTTGGACGTAACGTAATCCTGAACATTTTCATTAATTTGTCTATACTTTCACAAGCACACTATTTGAGTTATATTATGACTACACTATAAAGATATTTTTCACGAAATTTTTACGAAACATTAGCACCACGAAAAAAGATAATTTTCATGCAGAGAAAGTTCTGGTGTATGCAAATTTTTAATAAACATTTTGCCTATTAAAACCCAAGTATGTTAAATTTGAAGTCTGTTGAAAACACATTACAAAGTTGTTGTAAGTTATTTGACGCAATTTTTTAAGAGTATTTAAAATTATAATAGGACTTAGAAGTTAACTGTTATATCATTTAATGGTGATAATACGGTCTAAGACGTTAGACGCGCTAAACTGGAAAGAAGATTTGGAATCCTACAAAAAAAACTGGAACCTGGAAACATAAAAATATTTTTTGCTTAGTAGCACGTTCTTCCTTGTAGGTTGCTCTGCCGAAGCCTCTCAAGAGTCTAGTCTTCTACAAATTCGTAAATTTGCTTTGCCGGGTATCGATCACAGGAGGCAACGTAAAACATTACCTGATTAGGTTGAATTTAATAAAAAAAATTACGTGTAATAGTTATTTATATGTAATTGTATGTGTTTTTTTTATCTGGAACTATATAACTGGTAAAATAAACATATATAGTATTAAATCTTTATATAGGTACTACCAATGGCCCGTGGTTTTACCCGCGTAGATACCGATTTCGTGGCAATGAAACGTTTATTAAGTCGCAATGGAAAGTTTATTAGAATTATTTTCGTTAACATAAAAATTTTATTTCACTTAGGTTATAATTACTTCTTTTCAGATTAAAAGACACATACTTAGATTCATAATCTAATCAATATACAGATTTTACTGTACGAAATATATCCAATTAATACATTTTAAAATTCGTATTATCATTTACGTAGAATGTCCGATATTAACATATTTAAAAATACTCTACAGGTATTGAAAAATTCTTGATTTCAAAGAGGTAATGAACGAATTTTCTAAATCACTCCAGTAATTATTTGCTTGATAAAAATAAAAATAGTATAAGTATATTGTTGGATATCGTTGGTATCCTTAGTATATAAGCTAAATCACCAGTCGCAGGCCCAGTTAGTCGCTATAATTTTCTTTAGACAGACATTTCAAAATTCGTTATGACTTTTGAAGGGAATGTCCGATATTAATACATTCTATAATATTGAAGAATATTTTTTGTTCTATTAATATATATTATAATATAGCCTATGTCGCTCAGTGAAATTGCAATTTTCAAAAAAAATTTGAAATGGGTCCAGTAATTATTGCGTCAAAACGTAACAAACATACAACTATTATTATAATTAGTTGTATATAGTTCTACGGTACGCGTTAACGAACGCCTCTTAAATGTTGGACATGATATTTATTAAACTTGTTCTCTTTCTTCAAGTGGATTCAAGAATTGTTTAATATACTATTTAATTAGATAAATACCATTATTTATCTAAGTCCATACTTTTCCGCGAGATCGAAAACTACGCGCGTAACACAGTTGGGGAAAGCTAGTCTATTTTATAAATTAGTATGATATTATAAAAGTATTAAAATAAATATAGCCGTTTTTATTTAAAAATCGCGTATTAAAGATCTTAAAGTATTTGACAGATTATCTAATAAAACCATAATCTATTCAGCATAATTCACAGTCTTCTTGAATTAATTTGTATAAAACATCTGTGAATATCATAGAGTCAATAGATTTTTTTTACTTATTCATTAACTTAAAAGCATCTTGAAAGGCCAACAAGAAGCTTCGTCAGTTTTATACAAAATGAGGACCAACATAATTTAATATTCCATTCATTTTCTGTATGAATTTCTGTATACGGAAAATTTTAAGAGCGTTCAAAAAATGATATTTTTACCTCTTATAGTATAAAAAATAAACTCTTAATATTTCGTAGAAATATGACAAAAAAAATCCGTATTAAATAATGTTATCAATATTAAAAAAATTATCATATAAGATTATTTTTATTGAGACATCAGTTTATCTAGTCTTTAATAGCGCATTTAATTAAAAACACGTTATTATTAATATTTAATATTGTTTTTTTTTTATAAAATATGAATGAAATCCTTTTTGATGTAGCTCTGTATTTAAATTCTGCAAAAGAACGTAACGAAAATGATGTTCTGTAACTCTAGTGTTGCTATTTATTACTGTAGAATATATATAAACATATTGACAAGAGTTATTAACAGATAGATCGCTTTTAGCTAATAGAAATTTATAACCCAAAAGCTTTTAAAAGCTTCCTATTCAGAGTTTATTCAAATAAATCATAAGTCATTTGTTGGACAAAAAAAACGCAATTAAATCCAAAGTAATGCAATTTATTGTATTTGTATACTTTACTTAAACATTAAAATATAAAAGAAAAGGATACATTTTCTCCAATATGCAGTGAAAGCAATTTTTCAGTGGCTTTTGTCCTTGCAATTATTTGGAGTACCCAAATGAAAAGTGGTTTTACTGGAAATGTAAGATTTGAAAGGGTCATAACAGAAACAAATAGATCTATCCTTTTATTTTCATACTGAATGATTTATCAAGTATTAAAATTTTATTATATTTTCATATTTGTTTAGATTAAAAGTGAACATTGCATTTTTCTGTAAGAGAAAACTTCGTTAGTTATCCTATACAGTAGAAACATTAGTACAATATGTAGCCCCTGCCACTTTGCATTAGAGCAGTGTAGTGCGTTTAAACTCATACCCAAATAGATTTTTTTGTCGATAAACAGTCTACACGTTTTACAGGCATCACTATAAACGGTTCACCTCTATCAAAGCGAAATTTTAGAGAGCTGAAGTTCGCAAAATATTGATATTTTTTTTTCTATCTGTGTTATGGACTGTTTGGATGTACTCTAAACCAGTCTTATTAGAATGGCAATAATGTAGAAATAATTTCAGACCTCTTGACTGACTCACTCACGACGATAGCTTTAAAACTTGTAAGCTTTTTCCCAATCTGAAGCATTAATTACATGATATGAGCTGGGATCAAGAATTACGCGGTATGGTATGACTATACCATGGAGAACAACTTGTTTCTAATGATGAGGTCTCATTGATGGGATGTTATAAGAGCCTATGTAATTTTTTTTCGTCGATGACACCGTTTCAATTGATTGACGTCATACTGCAAGTTCTCCAGTTTATCTTTAGACCTATGTATTGAAATTACCTGTCTCGCCCACTCCCTAAGCTTCGCTTTGCAATTTTATAATCTATATTAGTAACCTCGGTTATGTTATGAATTTCTTCATTATTTATTTGGCCAGATAAAGAAACTCTGAGGCTAACTCCTACCGTAGCCGGCTGTGTTTCTTTGATTTTTAAGAGGTCGTTAGCGACCACGTTTCTTTTATATATAAATAAACTATTCTAAGACTATTTCTCAGACACTGAGTAATAAACTCAACCCAAGCTCAAATCAGTAGGGACTTAGGATCGAAAGTATAATTAAAACGTGCCCTATTTGTATTAACCGCTAATGCCATGCCATTATCAGTATTGTACAATTTTTTCAAACAGCACGAAGGGGAATTTGTTTACTGCCGCAATCTTAAACCCTATCAGGATGTAATAAAAGTCCATTACACTAACGTAGCGATAAAAGTAATTTTTATTCCTTATCTTAATAGTGTGTGAAATACAGCTAAGTGGATTTGCAGTTACGAGTGAGGCTATGTTTCCGGTACGGTGAGTAATTTAAAGACGGTAGCCACTGATATCTGAGAGCACATCCATTACACGAACAACGGGGTAAAGGTGTGCCATAAATTATCAGAGCCTATATTTATCTTCACATTTATATTTTGTTTATAAAATAGTCATTATTCACAAAAAGGGGTTTATTATATCAGATAATACTAGACACTTAGACATACTATTAAAACTGTAATTAACTAATAGGTAGACTTGTGAATTCTTGTTAAAAGTCACTGGTTTGAACACTGGGCCTTACCACAGTTAAAAAAAACATGTACACAAAAAGATTAATAAAGGTACTAAGAGATAGAAAAAGAAAATAAAAGCGTCGGCATATAACATATTTGCATTTAAAAAAAAAGTAGCACCAGGATGGATGTCTGAAAGTCGGGTTTACGACCCTTATTCAAAACTATGTGATAAGAATTGAAAATTTTATTTAAATCTGAATAGTAATATTAATATTATTTGTGATGTTAAAATTCGTTTTAATTACTAGAATAAAGGCTTATTTTATTTATACAAATAATTATTGTTTGAAATTTATCACTGTGCTTTTCGGTGATGGAAAACATCGTGAGGGAATCTGTAAATCCTTGGAGAAATTCTGATATGTATAACATGCCAAACCGCAGAAAAGCAGCATTAGTCTATGCTCCAAATACAATACAATTTCCTAAATTGCCCTGGCGTGAAGCGAACCTGGAGCTGCTAGGGACGTTATCTTGCTAGCAATGGAGGATTATGGTGGTCGCACTTAAATTTTTCTAGTTCATATTGTCAGGTAAGGTATAGGTTACATGTAAGAGTAGGCATTGCTGTCGGAGGACATTTATCACACGAACAATAGGGTACAAGATAGTGTGCTATAAATATAAGGAGCGGTACTCGTTCCTTGATTTATATTAACTTTTGTAACGCCTATAATAAACATATCACAGTAAGGCCGGTAAAAGACTGTAGTAATTTTACTACTGTTAAAATGCTTTTAAAATCTTATTCTCATTCCTACATTTGATTAGTCCCCTGAACTAAATACATAACATGCGCTAAACAAGAGTTCGTTTTAATCTACATAAATACAATATAAAACCTAAAGTAATTATTTTCTATGCTCTTAATAAGATGTACCCTAAACCCATTTCATTAATTATAGTTTTACACAATTATGAAAAATAGCTTCTAAAAAAGCCATGTGATAGCTGAAAGTGTCCATGGATGATGGTTCACATTTCATTTAAAGTGTGGGTCACTTGGTCTACTCAATTTTCCACTTAAATTTCACACGTAACAACAAACGAGTCTAAAAGCAAGCAATAAACTATTGTTTAAAAATCATAGATGCCAGAAAAAGCCAGAACCTATAGCAGTAAAACAAGTTCTTGCTTTTAGCAGTAATATGAATGGACAATTTATATACAAATATGTGTATACTTTAAATGTTATTATTAAAATGGTTAACTATATATATATCACATGATAAGATTAAGTTTGGATATGCAATCAAAAACCCAGTAAATTATTCCGTCCCTATGTTAAAATCGTATTAACATCAAATCGACATACCTCTGCAAGGCGTACGGACTTTGTTACTGTATTTTTATTTAGTAGTAGTAGTTTGTTCAAGGTTTTCAAAATTACTTAATTCTTACTGACTTAATTCGGCAAATGAGTTATAAAATTATGAGCACGAAAAGGCAATGCTAAGCTAATACTTCATAAAATAAGTGAATCATGTGATTAAATAATATAAGCTGAAATTTAACCAGTCATCGCGACCGCACTCAGACTGTTGAGGGTTAATTGGGATATAATTTTAAAACGTTCCTTTCAAATATCTCTAAATTCCATTAAGTTATTAAGAAATTCAGTTTTCTCTTGCTTTAATTTTGTACTGGCCATTCCGAGCCGAGCTTTGCAATGTCTATTTTTGTCGTAATCTGCTCAAATTAGATAACCTGCTCTAAGTGTATTTTTGTTAAAGATTTGTACACACAGCATTTTATTCGACGCGACTGGTAATACTTTTACTAAAGTAGTGTTACAAAGTAGGTATCTTTATTGAAGCAGTCTAATACATACACGTAAGTACACAAATGTTTAAATTTTATAAATATTTCTTTCATGAGTCACACCATAGTCACACCGTCCTAAAAAATAATATATATTTTTATTGANAAATGTTTAAATTTTATAAATACTTCTTTCATGAGTCACACCATAGTCACACCGTCCTAAAAAATAATATATATTTTTATTGATATCTTCCTTGAATGACCGACGGCTTAACGTGCTCTCCGAGGTACGGGGGAATAGCACACCGCCAACTTCCCAACTGCAGGAAAATTTTAAGAAACTCTTAATAGAACACTCAATATTCATTTTTGAATTTGCCCTATGATCTCATGACTGTGGCCGAATTTGTTGTAGGGTCTTCTCAGGCCAGGGCGCGAAGGGACCCTTGTAACTTTAAATTTTAAGTCGTTCTTTAATACCACTATCAGTCGTATATTAGAATTAGTGTGTGTTAAAAAATACATATTTAACGATTCAAAAGTGCTGTAATATGCCTAAGTAGGCCTACTACAGCACTTCTGCCATATCTTTATTCAAGTGATTAAAGATATTTTGAGTTTGGATATGCTAACCACTAGACCAATGAGGCACTTCTACACTAATGAGGCAAGCACGACAACTTATACACTAAATCATTCAAATAATAAGATTACAATTTATAAGTAAAAAGATGTCGTATCTCTTATAGACTCAATGTGGCTACATCCTAAGAAGTTAATATTTTTTCTGGAATAGTGCCAATTCTCTCCACACTCACACGGCAATGTAAAGTGAAATACAATTAACTTTCATAACACTTTTTGCAATTACCTCGAGCTTCGGTGAAGTTTTATAAAATTGTTTAAAGTTACATTTACAAAGTATTGTACTTTCAACTAACAATTCTCTCACTGGTCATGTTATCTGGGGTGACAAATTAAAACTTTGTTCGTTAAAATTGCAATTACTTGGTTTTATATCAAATAAAATACATTCCGCAATTACTGTAACTTATGTTATATCAGCCATAACTTTTACTGCTAAGTATTTTACTTCGTAATTTCCAAATATTTTTAAAATTCATATATAAAAATTGTTGATTCAAAACCAAGGTAGCCAGTGAGAGCACAAATAACACTATGAAACTTCTTACCAACTACTGTTTGATATTCAGGTGTCGATATCTATACTATGAATATCAAAATAGAAGTCTAACACAATTTATAACAGTGTCTGAGATACTGGAAAGATAATACTTTAACACAAAGTTTTTGAGTTTTGGACGCATTTATTAGCAAAAGGCATGGTTTATAAGTAGTTCTGGAGTTGGCAATAGACAAAATATGTCTCGGAATTCAAAGAATAATATAACAGAAAAAATTAATTCGTTTTATCGTAGACATGAGACTTTATTATCATGTAATTCTGTACTCTATGCATTGAGTTTTGATGAACGTCCATAGGAAATGTCAACGTTGCTAATCTGAAACCAATACATTCAAAAGGGTTACTGTAGCGACAATTCATTCATAGAAACACCGACCGAATAATTCTCTATTATTCGTCAGCAGCCAAATGGGACTGAACAAAAATAAAATCACAACGCCAGTCAGCATCCGACGAAAATCAATAGCAAGCCAATATGTAGCTATCATTTTGACATCTAGAATTTTGTGCGCGGGTCAAAGCAGTCGCAGAGACAGTTGTATGACCACATGCTTGACATATACGCAGTGTTCCCAAAGAATTTATATATATGTACTGTATAATATTCTGACACCTACTAAATGAAGGGATAAGCTTAATAAGATATACATTGTTCTTAGCATAACAACTCCGCACTGGTACATTCCACACATAATACATTTAAAAAATACAATATATAGAAAAACTAGCTGATCCGCGCGATTTGGATCCGAAAAATGGGGCATGGGAGTAGTAGGATAACAAATACTTTTCGACATTTTCTGAAATCTACTTAATATACACAGGAAATTAAAAAAAATCCGTCAAGCTGTTGCGTAGTACTTCGTTTGCAAACACACGTGATGTTTAAATATACACATTAAAGAGCAATCAATTCCAATCAGTCAAAACTCCTAACAAGGATATATAATATAAATTATAATGGAAGGATATATAACAAATAAGAGGTGTATAAAATAAAAGACTTAATGTATTAATACTAAATAATAGAATCGTTGTGTTCTATTCAAAAATGTATATGTTACTTAAAGCGACGTAATGTTTCTTCTTCAAGAAGTAAGTTGCATAAATACAATTTCTCCTTTTCATCGACAGATATCTTTGTTAATTTTGAATTACAAATCATTGATAAAACTGTGTTGTATAGTAAACAAACGTATATCAATATAATTTTGCAACAGGAATCTTTACAACTGTCTCTTATTGTAAGAGACACAAAGTTGACCACGGACACACACGCGTTGCATGACCAGCCAGTTTTTACTCGACATATAACACCCCCCATTCATTAGGCCTCGCTGGCCATGATATTAATCACAGAGTGTCCTCGGCGGGTTTCTATACAAGGATATTTTATAAAAACAACTTTTAAGTCTAACTAATGTTGTATGAAAAATATAAAATCTACTTCCGCAGTGTCAACTCCTGTAATTAGCATAGACCTTCTTAATTTATTCTTTCATTTTAATTTCATTTATTGTAGTCCTGTAATAAACTGCCGCTTCAAATATGGTAACATTCTTATAACTTATGATTTTAACGTTAACCATTTTGGATGTAGTAGTTTCATGTTAGCAATTGTCCTCTAATATTTGTTTTCCACCGAAACTCAAAGGCTACTAAAGGAATATCACATGATGTTTAAGTTTTATATTTACGATATTAGTCCATTTTAAATGATTTAATATTTTCTGTTAGATGACCCTTCGAAATAATTGGTAAATCACCAACGTCCAAAACTATTAATAGGGCTTGCGTTTTTCCAATAAATGCGACTAAAATTATTAATATACATTAATCGTTTAAAATATAGATTCCAAAAATGTAAGCAGATTCAAATCACCTTAAACCGTTAATTAGACTCGGTTCATTTAACTAATTACTTGTAGTCAATATTATATAAAAGGCTCAGCTCATTAAAGTAGCAAAAGCTTGGTCGGGAATACGCTGACCTTGCTCATTAGTCGTTAAGGCAATAGGTAACTATTGAATAATAAACCTTCTATAATAAACTATTACAGTATATAGGAACGTCTAAGTTAGAAACTGACACTGGAATGAAAACTCTAAATGATTATCAGAATATATATATTAATTACCGTAATTTTTATTAAAGACCAAACTGACACTTACAGTCGTACATACCTCAGGAAACGAAAATGATTATCCACAAGGTAATAAAAATTTCCTTTTATTATTCTAATTACCTCTGGAATTTATATAATTAATAACAAATATTATACATAAAATGAAGGTGATAAATTAAAATCAGTAAGTCAGTCAGTATTATTAACAAACTTACTACGCAGGTAATGCCTCCAGAATGAGGAATTCTTAATTTTCACTTGATAAATAGTAATCTCTTCTTGATAAATATTTTAAAAGGTTATAAAAAAAGCATTTTTGACCAGGTTAAATATAACTCCCCAGCTTTATTTTATTTGATTACATATTTTTTTTTTGTAAATATAATTATAATTTAAATTTTTTTTACTACTACAAATAACACTATCTACATACACATAGAAGTTAACTGTGGACTCCTTGTATTTATAATCCCTTAATCCCATAGTGGTTTTTCCGATTCAGTATGTATTTCCTCGAATGATTATATAAACTCCAAATTGAGTGATTGTGAACGGTCAATGTTTAGGCACGCAATCGATTTTCCCGTACTTAATCACTATATTGAAAACGCTAAGCCAATAGGAGTTAATTTGAGCTGAAACATTAAAAAAAAGCAAGTGACAGCCTATTAACGTCTTATTTATGGGTCCATAACCCTTTACTCGCTAGAAAGAGTTTTTGGAGCATAGACACATGATGCTTTTTCAATGTGGGTTGTTGGACTACGCACATACCAAAATTGTTCGATTTTTTTATGCTGTTCTACTTTATCAAAACATATAGTGAAAATTGTATTAACAATATATTAGTTTTTAATATTTTAAGAAGAACTTAGTACTGCCAGTCCAGAATTCCAATCCACGAACCACTGGTCAAGAATCCACACGTTTAAAAATTAAATCATTATGACTTATTTTATATTATAGTTTAGAAGACGTAGTTGTAGTGTTGGAAGAGTTGGCAAACTGCTATTTAATCGTAAAAAAGTGTATTTTGCGGTGTCTTAAGATCATAGCCCGTATTTTCGAAGCGTACGTTACGAATTTTTTTGAATCACAACGTGAATTCACAACACTGTTTAAACTATTTTCTATAACTATCAATCGTTAACGGACAGACTTCAGCTAGATTTAGAGTCTTAACATTATATAATTTGCTGTTATCACACAGACATTAAACAAATTATTGAGTTGTATCTATTAAGCTTCTATTATGCCTTTGAAGAAATATTATTTGTTTTCCTCGATGGCTTTATTCGATTAGACATTATTTAACCTCTATAAAAAGAAAAATTGATTTTTTTTTTATAAACTGTGATCCCTGTTAGCCATCCTTTTAAAGTATTTATGATTGTTTCTTTATATCACTCGACCTATTTGACGCTGAGAAATGCATTTTTCGCACCCCAAGTCAGGAGTGTGAAATTCAGAATACTAATGTTGTATAAGGCATGACTGGAAAAAGAGTTTGTAAGGGTAGTCTCATTTTTTACTGAGACATTACTATAACTCACTTCAAATGAGGCAAGGTATACTGAAGCTTGGCAATACGTTTGATGCTCGTCAATACGCGCTTCTATTTCATATATTTCTCGTTTAAATGTGAAACACAATATGACGTTGAACCACTTACATTTTAAAGGGACGAATTGGACATCTTATATGTCCTGTAATACATTCCAGGATATACACTAACACCCACCGGAATCCTCGACTTTCTTGAGACGAGAAGCTGAAGCTCACCTATGCAATGCAACTTGGGCAACCCGGATTTAGCCGATTAAATGATTCTGAATAAAGAGAAAGGAATTCGAATGAATAACTTAAATATAAATACGTTTTCTTTTTTTTCTAGTAGAAAACTGGTATTGTGGCTTCTTGGGTGTTATATCACAGTGGGTAAAGTGTCAGGAAACAAGGTGGTAACTTAGAAAAGCTCATGGTCATCACTACTGTGAACGACAAAGAATAGAGTTCATTTATAACAGACAAACACGTCCCCATCTACAAAAGCTGTTGGCATCCTTTAATGTAAGTAGAAGATCATCATAGAGAGTGGTAGTCACGACCATCAGAAAGGAGAAGAAAGGTTAGAAGTAACAAACAAAACATCGTTACTTTGTTAAGTTAATGAAGGGTGAAAGGGACGTATTTCGAATTTTATTCATCAGACGATTTCGATTAGCAAATAACAATCTCGTCACATGGACCACGGCCACATGCGAGGGACTGATTACGATGGTTTATAATTGCTGCTCTTACAAATGAGTTGAAATTGCCTACGCTGATGCCAAAATGTTTTCGATTCAACGTTCATTAATTTGTGTGTATTGTGTCAATTTGGACATTTACCTGATTAATACTGGCTTTGTCGTTGATTTCATATTGTAATTTAGAACATTACTTTTGATGTTTGATTTAAAAGCCTTGCGGATTGTTTGTCAGTTTGTTATGTATCCATGTTTGTTTATTGTATTAATATTTTAATGCGGTTGTACAATGATTTCCCCGATTGGTCAAATCTTTTGCGTTAATTTTAATGATAATATTGATTTTATATTACTAACATATATATATCAGAATATCTCGCATCCAGGCAACATTACATCTGAATATAAGTAACCTTACCATTAATATATAACATATTGTTACAGAAATATATAGACAAACGGGCGCCCGGTTCAAATGGTGTTTATTTTTTCGATTGCTAGCTAGTGAATTTACCAAAATCCATGAACTGAAGCAATATTGTTGCTACTTAAACATGGTACTTCCCCGGTCAACGAGCCCAATTATTTGCCGAAGCAATTGTGCCCAGTTACCTGCACCAACTTCTAGATCAGCGACCCGTACTACCTGAAGAGCCAATCTTGCAAGTGTGCTAGTGGACACTCGAGGTCATCCTTCTACTTATCAATCATGGCCATGTTGAATAGGGTCCTGATTTTCAGCAACTCTTTGGCATCAGTCTGCTCGCCTCTGTCCCTTGCAGCTGCTCGTCACAATATAAGTAATTTAAGTTGGAAACATTCTCACTCCTTTCATTGGCTTACTTTAAGACAGTAGGGATAAAATCTTAATCGCTCTAACAAAAATAAGTCACGCGGAACAACCCTAAAAACTTTATTACTTGGAAACTATTCGCAGCAAAATTGAAATAATTCACCCTGTCCGAGCGCATAACTCTAAAGTAACTTATGAACGGGCTCAAGGAGGCTTTACACAGTACGATAATTGCAGTATAAAGTTGAGTGCTCAACGTTAAGATACCACAATCGTACTCGCAGGAACTATAACTACATAATGCTATTTTGAAAGTTGCTACGCTTACAATTGTCTGTTTCAAAACATAAAATGGTTGCAGAATGTGGAAACTTGTTGATGACTTGTATAAAGTAAGTGCAGCCCATTAACCTCCCACTGCTGGGCACAGGCCTCCTCACTCATACGAGAGAGGGTTTTTAGAGCATAGACCCACCACGCTGCTCCACTGCGGATTGGCAGGCATAGTACACAAGTGTATTCTCTATTCCTTCACTCTAGTAGTCCGACGTGACGGCAATCCGACACAACCGGAGAGAGACCAGGCGCAGGACCAACGGCTTAACGTGCTCTTCAAGGCACGGGAGTGGATCACACCTCCAACTTCCCAACTTCGGGCAAATATTCAGAAAATCTTAATAGAAAACTCAATATCTATTTTGAATTGGCTCGACCCGGGACTCGAACCCAGGACGTCATGTCTGTAGTCGAACATGCGAACCACTAGACCAATGAGGCAGTTATGACTCGTATTTATTCGCGGATTCATCTGCTCAGAAAATTATTTTTCAGTGGAATTAATGTCAAAAAGATGTATCAATTATTATTAATAAAACGAATATTATTTGTATTTCCTATCGTTTTAGACTCTAAAATCATCCAATCAATTTTTCTCAAACCAATTAAAAAATAAAAGCAATAATAATAATGTGCACATTACTTTATAATACTAAACCTACTTACTGATCACAAAATCGTCGTTGCTATTCGCAATTGACTTGAAATTTAAAAAAGTGGCTCTTTTCACAATCTTCTAAGAACTGATTTTCCAATATTCCCATTTTATCACATGTTTATTATTTGTATGTTAAAGTTTCAATATCGTTTGTCATCTCATTTTCAATTAAGTTCTGAGATGGACTAAATAAAACTAATAAGAAATTTAAATTTTTGCTTGGTAAGTTAAAAGTCGAAATATACACATGTCAGAAGTGAAACTTCGTTGGCAAACTAATTTTGAGACTTGTTTATATTTAAACAAATCTAACACTTTAAATTACCGAGAGATTGAGGACGGTAAAAAGGAGGATATGTTAGGAATTTAATTGTCATTAAAATATTTTAAATGTAGTTAATACAAATAATAATTTAGTATTAAATTTTGCTGTCATGCGAAGAAGTCTCACTTCAAAAAATTATGACAGATTACAATAGTAAGTAGCAACCCTTTAAAGTCCCACTGCTGGGCACAGGCCTCCTCGTTTCGAGGAGCGAGGGGTTTTAAAGCATAGACCCACCACGCTGCGCCTATGCCGATTGGCAGGCATAATACACAAGTGTACTCTCTATTACTTCACTCTCATAGTCCGATGTGATGGGAATCCGATACAAGCGAAGAGAGGTCAGGCGCAGGACCGACGGCTTAACGTGCTCTCCAAGGCACGGGGTTGGATCACACCGCCAACTTCCCAACTTCGGGCAAATATTGAGAAAAACTTAATAGAAAACTCATATTGATTTTTGAATTGGCCTGACCCGGGGCCTCGAACCCAGGACCTCATTTCTGTAGTCGAACATGCTAACCACTAGACCAATGAGCCAGTTTACAATTACAATGGATAGTAAATATTATTTTTGCATGCAGAATTACAGCGTTTCCCCTTCACTAGAGTAACACAAGACATGATGGAGCCAAAAACTTGGTGAAAGGCAGCTGAAGTAGTACTAATGGTGCTGAAGTGAAAGAGACACTATTAAAAATAATATACTATTTAAATTAAACATTATTCCACTGTCAGCTTCCCAAAATAGATTGAAAAAACATCACTTACGAAGCTTGAATATGCGAAACTGAGAGTGAATCTTTAATATGAAATTCTTTTAGAAGCACACCACACGTACGCATTCATAATATTTCAGACAAGGTTTGGTTGTTGCCCTCAGTGAACTTTTAAATAACATCTTAAATATATTTACGTACTTAAGTTTTGAAGTATAATATTCACTAAAAATAGATGAAAATATCGGCGGCCCAATGTGTAAACATTTAACTTGCGCTTTAGACATTTTGACGATTGTATCAACACTTTTATCTATCTTAGTCATCGATTTTTGAAGTCACA